>VZRQ01001986.1:119820-169711 GCA_013397975.1 Machaerirhynchus nigripectus
ATATTTAATATACAGATGCAGCCCGCTGAGGTTGCAGCGTGAGAGAAGAGCTGAAATCCGTCGCCAAAAGGTCTTAGAAGAGGCTCCACGCTGCCTTTCCCATGTAAAGATCAAACCCCTCCGCTCGCTCTCCTCGCTATCATTTTTAATTAATGAAGGCAGCAATGCCTGCGGATACGGAACCGGGGAGAGAACGCCCTCCCCATCCCTCTGCTGTATTTCCTTTAAGGAAAAAAAAAATGGCAGGGAATAATAATAAAAAAAATCATAATCAGCAAAGATCGCAATCGTGCAACAGATCCAGGTGATTAAGCACAACATGCTCATGGTTTTTGCAGGCGCTGTGGACGGCGGGGGTGAGGGGGTTACGTCTCGGGGCTGGGCTCTATGATTTATGTAAAACATTTTAGCGCACCGGAAGAATAGACAGCGGAGAAAATCCAATTCCAGATGATTCAAAAGGCACAAAGACAATGGGAGAAAAGGACCAAGTTCAGCTCATTTAAACGCTGTTAATTGTTCATTCCCATAGTGAGACGGTTCCTTCTGCAAATGAGAGAACAAACCCTTTAACGCTGCGTTGCTGCTTTTTTTTATTAGCACCGTGCCAGGACTGAAGTGAACCCAAATAATCTTAATCACTGAATAGTACGCGCTGTTTTATGGCTTTTTAAAGAAAGAGGGAGAAGAAAAAGAAGGAAAGCCGCAGATAATGCCCCACTGGGCACAAAGAGCCGGAGCCAGGTTGGAAGTCACTGCAATCTGCGCCCAGACCTCTTGGAGGTCTCGAGCACCGCTAGAAACCGGCAAATGAGGGAGGGGAAAACCCTTCCGAGAGGGAACAAAGTTCCATTTACTGCTCACCGGTGAGGGCTGCAAGGGGGTGGCTGCACCTCCGGCCACCGGCGTTCTGCTCGAGGTGCCCGCCACTTTATTGATCCGGTTATTTATTCACTTCCCTGCGCGCCCGCCCCGGCAGCGCTCGGGATGCGGCGAGTGCCGCACCAGAGCCGGCACCCGGGCGGAATTTTCGGCTCCCGACAGCGATGGGCGCTGGCAGGGGAGGTCGGAGGCTCTGGCGAGCTGCCCTCGCCCCTTGAAGCCGTGCCTGACGTGACTATAAAAGGCGAGAGGAGGGAGGAATAAAGAAAAAAAAAAAGGGGGGCACGAGAAGGAGAAACGCCGCGCGGATAAATGCAGCACGTTTAGGGGAGGCACAAACCCAGCTCAAGCCGGCAGGGGACACAGACCTGGCTGCCAGCCCATGGCAGGGTCCCTCCCCAGCCCCTGGTGCCTCCCTCTCCTCTTCCACTGCCTCCCCTGCGCTAAAACAAAACGAGATGCTCGCAGGAATGCAGGGTAAGGATCCTCTTCCTACCTCGGCAGCAGTGCCCTATGTCTGTCCCACCTGCGGGCTCCAGATCCCCACAAAAAGTGATTAAATTCCCTGCCCGTCCCTTTTGTGCCTCGGTGCAGCCTCTGCAGAGCAGCAGTGGCAGCGCTGGTGCAGCCAGCACTGCTCGTCCCCAGCGCTGGCAATGCAAAAATCGAGGGAGGAAACGCGGTTTTTCTGCAGGAAACAGAAAAATCCGCATCCACGGTTGGGAAATGCAGAGGAAAATCAACCCAGCTCAGCAATTCTTTGCCCTCACACCTCTTATCTGGGCTCCCAGAGGAATTCCTGGGCCCAGCCCTGCTCTCGGACCAGCTGAGGGTGCAGCACTGCTGGGACAGGAGTAAAGGATGAGGCTCCTGCTGGGACTGTCCCCAGAAAAGACCCCAAAAACACCAACACTGTATTTTTCCTGCTCTTTTCCTATTCACGCTGCCTTTTGGTGTGGCACGAGCTCTTCCCTACCTGGACTAAGAGCAGCCTGGCTGGAGTCACACGCTGGATGTGCAAGGAAAGGGCATTTCCCGAGCAGGAATGGCATTGGAAGTGAGGAGCATTATCCCAGCCATTTTCCCACTGCACTGCTGCCGGGATAAGTCTCCCAGGCTATGGCAGAGGTCAAGGCTCCAGCTCTTCTCTAAGGACCTGGCCACCTCCTTTAATTCTCCGTCCTTCAATTCCCGCGAAATGGAAATACATTCAATATTTGCAAATCCCGGGGCTCTCCGAGGAATTGCTGTCGTTAAGGGCTCCACACATCACGGGGAAAACATTTGTTTTTGCCATTAGGAGAGCCAGTCCCCCTCAAACCGAAACGCAACATCTCTGTTGTGCGCGCCTGACAGTGTCTCTGCCCTGCTCCAAAGCACGCCGAGGGAAAAACGGGAGCCTTTCACTCCATTTCAATGGACTTTGGAACAGGCCCCTCATGCAATATGCATTCAGTCATATAGTGCTGGCAGAAAAGGCTCCTGAATGAGACAAAATATCTAATCAGCTGCATTTACCCCGTGCTTCAGTCCCCCACCTGCACCAGGATTATATCTGAGAGCGTGCAAACTGTACCAGAGTTTCCTCTATAGCATCAATCACCACATTGTGCCGCCGCGTTTCGCCTCGGTGAGGGGAGCAATTTACAATTCGAGGCGGCCTCGGGTTAGGAAGCGACTGATGACAGCCCCAGAAGTTGGTGGCTCCCCCAAATTCCAAACCCCGCGGCTCGGGAGGGAACCGGGCGCGGGTTCAAACGGCGCGGCGTTAAAATGGCTGCTCTACCTCGTCCTGGAGGTAGGGAAATGCTCCAGGCGGAGCTGGGGTGGATCCCGAGATCCTTGTGAATGGAAATGTCACCTCCAGTAGGTACATCCCATTGCCTGGGAGTGGGAAGGTGCTGTTTAAAAATCTCAAGGTGCTTCAGGCGTATTTTTTGTTTTAATTTTAAGGTGAGACACAGGTCTGACAACAAAGCAGAGCTGGAAGCATTTGGGAGAGCTGCAAGCATTTGGGAGAGCTGCAAGCTCGGGATTTTTTCCAGGCAGAAATTACATTCCCTCCGTGCTGAAACCAGCACGATTTGGGGAAAATTTTGGTTTGGTGGGTGTCAAACTGAAGCAGGGTTTGGTACTTCTGTTTCTGTTCCACATTTTCCAAGCTGACCTTGACAGAGAGTCTGTTTATTAAATTTGTGGACAACACGGAGCTGGGAGAGCCCTGCCAGTATGTTAAGGTCGGAATTAGCTTTCAAAATGATCTGGATAAATTGAGAAATCGTCTGAAATAACTGGCTGAAATCCAGCAGGGATAAAAGTACCAGATATTGGACAGAGGCAGGAATATTCCAAGGCATAAATGAGACTCGGGGTGATTATGAGCTTGGCAGAAAGGGACCCAGCAGTGGGTGACGAGCTGAGCAGGGGTGGGGTGGTGGGGCAGAGCCCGGAGGGTTCCTGTCCTTTTCCTAACTGGAGAGGATGGAGCTTGCAGGAAGGTGGGAAAGGGTGCTCACATCCTGGGAACACAATGGATGAGGAAAGCTGGATGTGACACGGTGCACAGTAATAAATTCAACTTCAAGCAATGACTTGGTGCCACCACGCAGGTTGGGGAAATTCATCCTTGCCTGAACCAAATCTTGTCTGTCCTTGCTTTTTTGGTGCTTTTTTTTTCCCAGGAATGAGCCAAGAAAAGCCAAGACGGTGACAAACTACAGAGAAATTCCACGTCAAGACAGAGCTGTGTCCTCCCCAGGAATTCAGTGCCCTGAGTTTAGATCCCTGGGTGCCTCCTGAAATTCCTCTCTGCTGCTCCTGAGCTGAGCTGATCCAGACATTGCCAACCTCCTGCTGGAGAGCTGTGCAAGGTGTGGTTGATCTCCTCCCTGCGTGAGTCACTTCCCTCATGGAAATTGGGATAATTGCTATTTTACAGGTGCCGCGCTGCTGCTCGGGAAACGCTCAAAGAGCCAGAGAGCTCTCAAAAAAAAAAAAATTACAAATATTCAACCAAAAAGCTGCATTTCCTGGGGGTTAAAGCATCTTCTGGCACTTGGGGGGGTGATGATTATTTTTCCTACTGTGCCACCAGCTCTGCAGATGATCTTGGGCTTCTCCCACACCCATTTCCCTCAGCCCTAGAGGAGGAGACACCACACCACCAGCCCAGTCCCCAGTGTGAAAGGTAGCCTGCGAGTGCAGGGTGTTATCATCACTAATTATCCTCATTTATTAGCAGATCACCTCAGCATTTCTGCCTCCTCCTCTGCAGGGTAAAAACCTCACTTATAAACACGTACAAAGCTTTATTTTCCCTGGCAGGTTCAGACAGCATCCTGGGTTTTTAGATAATCCTTCAGGGATGCCACTTCCAGGAGGGCAGGGAGTGCTTCCCTCTGCCTCTGTTTCTAAGGAAAACTTGTGCTGCCCCAACCCAAGGCCTTTGCGTGTGTTGGTACTGCAGAAATAAAGCACAAAAATGGCAAATTCCCGACAAGTGCAGCCAAGGATCCGAGAGCTGCACTCACATTTCCCTGCTCCACAAGCACTCCGGTGGCTTTGGGGGCCAAGTTAATGTGAGATCTGTTTTTTCTCAAGGCATCACCATCACCTCAGAAGTGAAATACCATGAGGAGATCATAAATGTGTCCTTGAGGTGTAAAAGAAAGGCAGTGAAAAATATGGGCACAAATAAAAACACCGGCTCAGGCTGCACACCCTGAATATTAACATTTTTTTTCCAAAATAGTGTCTTCCTTTCAGGCTGAAGGATCTGTTGCTTTATGGATAACTGTTAACCTGACACTCACTGATAAAAGTGATCCTGACTTGGGGGCTCTTCTCTTCTCTTCCACACAACATTTAAATAAAACCAATAATAATAATAATAATAAATGCTTTCTGCTGGCAGTTTTCCCAGGGGAACTCCTGCTACTTTGTCCAGGTGGGATTCACATCCAGCTCGTGCACCTGAATTCCCTGGGCACGCCGAGACCCAGCAGTTCTGGAATCAGTGGCCGCCTCCACCCGACCTGTAGCAGCCACAGGTGAGCTGCAGCTCAGGCTCTCCAGGCCAGAAGTGGCTCCGAGTCAATTTTGTGGGAACGCTCGGGCATTTCCCAGCTTGGAGAATCCTTGTTCCCTCCCGGAATAAACCCCAAGCCAGAGGCTGCTTATCAGCAAACCCGGTGTGGGACTGCTGGTGGCTCACACCTCTGCTCTCCTTGGAGCCAGGAGGGCTTAAATCACTTAGCCAGCAATTCCGGCTGAGAGTCACAAAACAAACTCCTTTTCTGGGTTGGTGTGTCAGATTGGTTAAAAATTAGAGATTTCCCCCCTTTTTAAAATCTGCCTTGCTTGGGGTTGCTTTTATTGTTACTCCTCGCACAGCACTTTGTTCAGAGCACGAAGCCCAGCCTGCCAAAACCCAAACTGCCCCTGCAACTCAAGCCCTGTGCCTTTGTGCCTGTGCAGGGTGGGACGGGGGGAAGGCTCAGACAGGCTTAATGGCAAATTAATCATCATTATCCTAATAGGCCCCGTGCATAACACACATTCCAGGTTACTCCGAGGGCTGCGCTCCTCCCGCTGTCACTGCTCCTCATCTTCTGCACCCGCCCTGGCACGGGGAGAGCCAGGAGCATAAAAAGCACCAAATCCTCAACATCAACCCCAACAAGCTCCACGTGGACAGAAGCATTGCCCACTCCGGGATTTCCCCCTGAGGGAGGCAAAAGAAACCTCCAAATACTGAATTCTGTGCCCAAACTTCCCTCTGGGTGGGTGTAAAGGGAGCGGGTGACCGCCGAGCTGGGCAGAGGCTGGGAGAGCTCTCGAGGGAAAAGCTCTGGACTTCTTTCTTTTTTTCCCCCCTGCTTTTTTCTCACAGAGCCATAAAAAAAAAGCCTGGCCTGGCTGGCTGTGCCAGAGCCTGCCCCGAGTTTGTGTGTCCCCACCATTCATTAGTGATTACATGCCCCCCGAACACCTGCGAGAGCAGCTCATAAAGCACGCATTCATGGGCCCTGGCAGCACCAGCATGGGAACTGCAGGCTACAGGGCGACAGTCATTGTATCTCCAGATAAAAACATTCTCTCACCGAGCCCTCTGAAAATAGAAGCTGGCTGCAATTTCAGTCCGGCACCACAGGGTATTTAAAGGAAAAAAAAAAAAATAAAAATAAAGAAGGGTTACTTCACCTCGGTCGCTTTTAAAGTCAGTTAAGTGCATGGCTGGGGTGCTGTTGGTGCAGCAGCAGCCTCTGCCACACAGCAGGGACAAATCACAGGGTCCCCGAGTGTTTCCTTGCTGGAGCATCTGGCAGCGGTGCCATTTCTTCCCTTGCGCTTCCCACTGATTCCCCCTCCCACCCCCAGCAGCTCTGACAGGGCTGCAGTGTCAGGGTGGTCACTGCCTTCGGTGGGCCCACTGCAAGTATCGAAACACTTAAAGAAAATAAAAAAGATCATTAAAAGGGAGGGGAGGAGGGGGAAAAGCACCCACGACACTAAAATAAAAAGGCAGGAATCCTGGCAGTGAAAGGTCAGAGCACAATGGTGCCTCACATCGGGGCAGGGCGTGCTGAGAGGGGTTGCAGGGGCTGGGTGCAGCCAGGGGCTGGCTCCAAACGTGTCCCCAGGAGTGGGCTGGGGGCCAAGACGCTGCCAGGACTCACAGGTGCTCGCTGGAGGTGAGCAGGTCCCTGTGCCAGCCGCCCTCACACAAACACAGCGTGCTGGGGATGCAGGGAATGTCACTGCCAGGCGAGAGGGAGCCCTGCGTTTCAGGATTTAGCTCACAGGCCACAAAGAAGCCTGATTTTGAGGCGCTTGTGGGTGTACTCCTTCCAAAAGCAGGACAGCGAAAGGGACCTGAAGTGGTTCCAGAAGTTGAAAGGGCAGGGAGGGTCTCTGCTGGCACCGAGAGCCGGGGTAAGTGCAGGCCCCCTGAGCACTGGGACGTGCCCCTGTTCCACGCTGCCGTCCCCCAGGAGAGCTTCGGGGTGGTGCCTGGAAGTGCAGCGCGGAACAGGGGTCTGAGCACAGCATCCAGCCCTGGAATTCAGACTCCAGGTGAAATATCCCTGCTCGTTCTCCTGCACTGGGCCCCTGAGGAGAAACGAGGATGAGGAATTGGTCCCTGCAGCCTTCGCCGTCGGCCACACCGAGCTGCTCGCACAGGAGCAGGGAGGAACCCTGCTGAAACACCTCTATTTGCTGCTGACGTCCCACGGGTGAAGGGGAGGCTGCCAGAAGAGTTCAAGACACTGCTCAAAGCTGCAAGAAGAGCAGCAGAAGTGGCAGCAAGGGACACCTGGATGTGTCAGTGGGATGGAGCCGGGCTCTTGCATCACTGCTTACACCAGAGCAGTAACCAAGGAAGGTGACTCAGAACAGGTGACAACATCTTTTGGATGGGAACACGCCTCTGCCGGCTTATCCAGCCTCTCTGGGAGGTGACAGGTCTTTCCAGATCATCCCTTGCCCAGAGTAAACCTAAAGCTGACAAAGCTCTCAGCACATCTTCATTTCTTAACGCAGATCCTCCCCTCCCACCACAAAAATGCCACCTGTACAGAACACACTGCCAAAACCCAGCGAGATCCACCCAAGAAGTCCCCCCAGTGCTGAGTCCCAGGCTGACAGGAGATGTTTTAACATGTATGATTCTCGAGGAGACGTCAAAAACAACTGCATTTTTAAAAACACGCTCAAAGATTTGCTTGGCACAGATTTCCCAGGCAGCCAACCTGGGGTTCACCTCATGTAAATTTTATTCCCCTAAAAAATTAAATGTCTGGTCTGAAGCAGCTATTTAAACTCCCTCTCTAGTCGGTGCAGAGGCATCACCGCCTCCAGAGGGTTGTTTCTCCCACCCTAAGTCCCCCTAACCATAGGATTATAGCAGGAAGCAGCAGTGGAAACATGTCAGGAACATGGCAGTTAAACCACAATTCAAGAGCAGCACCAGAGGGATTTTAATGGTTGCACAGAGGGCAGAAAAGCTCCTTTTTCACCTCAAAAGGGAGAGGAAAACCAAGCCCTGGCAACGTATTTCTGGAGCACCATCCCAGTAAAGTCCCCTGTACCTTTCCAGAAGAACCCGTGCCGAGCTCGGAGCTGCTGCTGGAGCCAGGGAGATGCTGGAATGCACCTGCCCCTGCTCACGTGGCCTCTTCCCCAGCCACCCACAGACCATCCCAGCCCTCCCAGGCTCCTCTGCACATTCCTAGGAACCCACAGGCTGTGGTGGGACTCTCCTGCCAGAGCCACCCCCCCAGGCTGGCAGGAAACCCCGGCCTTTGGGGTCGCCTCTGGTTCAACACCGGCCTTGGACCCCCAAGGCTTGGCCTTTGGGATTGTCCCTGTGACTGTGAGGAGTTGGGACGAGGTGCAGCATGGCTGGGAAGCTGTAGGAGGGTGCCAGGCATGGGGACCTGCATTTCAAAGCAGGGTCCTTTTGCAGGGTGGGGAGGAAGAACCCAGGAGCTCCAGTCGCAGAGCCGGAGACCCCAAAATCAGTGCATTACATCCTACATCCCGAGCTTCCCCAAAATCCCACCGTTTCCACTCTCTTGCTATTCAAGAAAGTGAAGAAAATACCATCTTCTTTCAAAGAAGGAGAAAAAGGAAAGGAAAATATGCAGCAAACTCTCCTGTGTGTGTTTTTGACTTAGCAATATCTGTAGCCAATTTTCCCAAGAGACACAAACAAACACATGCCGAACCGGAATATCAATGAGGGCTTTTTTAGAGCAGGCACATTAAAATGCAAAACAGGAGATAATGAGATAAAGCAGCAACTTACAGGTTTCTTAATTCCAGATTTTTAAAGCCCGTGAAGTAGCTGGAGGAAGGGAACCGCGCTGAATCTGGTGGAGGGCTTGGCCAGAGGGCAGCTCACGAGGCTGGAGGAGTGACTGAGGGTAGGAGAGAGGAGCAGGGAGAGGAGGGGGATCAGGGAGCCCATGAGAGGCAGGTGAGAGCGTTTAATGGCTGTGAGGTTGAATCCTCACCCGAGGGATGCTGCTCTGCACCTGTGTGCCCAGGGTTTGGAGGGGCAGAAGGAGCACGGGGAGCTGGGAATGGGGAGAAGAGGCTGGGAGAGCGGAGGCACCCTCACATCCCTCATCTCCCTGTGATGCCTCACCCTCAGACCATTGTTCCTCACTGTTTGAGCTGTTCAACACGTAAAAATCCCTCTGGCAGACGAGGGGACCCCAAGAAGGGGGCAGAGCACCCTCCTGCACACGCACTGTGGGGTGCTGGGTGAATTCGGGCTCCGGGACAGGCCCGAGCTCGGCTGACAATGTAGCAGCAGCCTCAGAGGCTTTCCTGGACTCAATACAGCCATGCTGAGCAGCAGAAAGGTGGTTTTGTTCCTCCTTTCAGAGCTCCAGCCCCGCTGAATAACAGCTCCATGTTTTCCCACCCGTCTGCCTCGCCCGCGCTCCCGCAGCCCCGTAGGTGACACTGGAAAATTCGGGGTCACTTTGAGGAGGTGACATTTCGGGTGCCGGTGCCAAAAAGATCATGAAAGGAAAATGAAAAGAAGAATGAATGAGAGGAAATGGAGAGAGGGGGAAAGTATAAGAAAGAGCCATTATTTAACCAGACCTGGCCAAGGGTAAAGGTTTTAATTCTTTCCAAGTGCCATATGTGGTTGCCTGTGGGGGAAAGGCAAAGCCATATTTATCTGACTGAACCAATAATTCATATCTGTTTCAGAAGCCGACTTTGGTGGATTGTAGATCTACAGCTGTTCCTAGTCTAGGTCCAGACTTTCCCGGTGGGAATCACTGTAGCAACACGTCTGACTTATAGGATTCATATGGAGGGGGATAGGAGAGACCCAGAACTGTAAATTCAAACCGTGTGTACATGACTCCTATGTATTCAATTCAAAAGCATTTAGGGCTTTTCAAAACAGTCCTTTCACTACAGGAAAACTCCCCCACACTCACAATTTAAAGGAAACAGATCTTTCATGTTTACCCTTCCTGTTTCTTGTAGGAGGTCTTGAAATAAAGGTAAGAATGCAAAGCCTTTTTATATTTTTCCAATAAAATTTGGAGCAGTTGCCCTGGTGGACGTGTGTGTGTGTGTGTATGGAGGGGGATGGTGCATGTGTTACTGGGGAATAAATCACGGTGTCAGGATTAAACAAAGAAGGCTCAAGAAATCCTTTGACTTTCCCCCGTTTTGCTGAGGACTACTCAAGATCGTGTTTCTCCTCCGATTTGTTTTTTGACACACACGCCCCTCGCAGCTTCAGAACCATCAGAGAGTGACAAGAGTATTTTTTAGTTCATTTTCACAGCAGAAACTTCGGCGTTTTGTTTTACCTGCTGGAGGAAGACCCACCTTTCTCCCTGGGGACGCTCAGAGCTGCTGTCACTGCTGGGCACGTGGAGCTGGCCAGGTCTGCGTCTCTCGTTGCTTCTTCATGAACTGACCCACACCCAAACACAGAGACGAGGAAAAGAGACCCTTGCCCAAACCCCATCCTGCTGAAAATGTCAGGAAGGACCATGCACTGAGGAAGAGCCAATTTCCATCCAGGATCTGCGGCTGAATCCACGACAGAGCCCTGCAATCCCTAAGATACCTCCCACTGCAGGGACAGAACGGTTCTGCCAGAGGGACAGAGTGCAAGTCTGCCTTAAAGCTGACTTCTGTAACAGCTTTTCTCTCTTTATGGATTACAGCAGCAAACCAGGTGCTCCACAGCCACTGCAGGAGCCTGAATTAGGCATAGAAACCCAAATGGTTTGGGTTGGAAAGGACATTGAAGCTCATCCTGTTCCAACCCCCTTTCCACGGGCAGGGACACCTTCCACTATCCCAGGCTGCTCCAAGCCCCGTCCAACCTGGCCTTGGGCACTTGCAGGGATGGGAAGCCCACAACTCTCTGGTCAGCGTGTTCCAGGGCCTCTCCACCCTCACAGGGAGGAGTTTCCTTCCAATATCCCATTTTTCCCTGCCCTCTGGCAGTGGGAAGCCATTGCCTGTGTTCTGTCCCTCCAGCCCTTGTCCCCAGTCCCTCTCCAGCTCTCCTGGAGCCCCTCTAGGCCCTGGAAGTGGCTCTGAGATCCCCAGAGCCTTCTCTTCTCCAGGCTGGACCCCCCCAGCACCCAGTCGTCCATTTCCCCCACTCCTCCCTGTAGGTGGGTGCTGGGAGGGTGATGGATTTAGTTCTGTTTTCTGCACCCCACGTGGGGATCCTGCCCTGGAAGGTGCAGAGAGGAGCTGCTCCCAGCCCCGTGAGCCCTGGGCTGCTGTTTCCCGGGCATTTGAGCTCAGTTTTGTTTGCTTTCTGTCTCTCTGCCTGTGCCATATATTATATACGATCGCCATGCAAGCTCTCCTTGCTCCCCACGCCAAGGAAAATGCGGAGTTCTGAGCTCTGAGTTAATCTGTGCTCTGTGCCTTGGCAAAGAGTCACTGCTGGGCTCTTCACCGGGCCAGGACACCACAGAAACTTCCCCAAACCAGGGATTCTGAGTTGCTTTTACACCAGTGGGGGCTTCAGCCCATCTTCTCTTCCCTCCTGCCCTCCCCCTGCTGAATCACCGCTGAGGGCTCGCTGTAAACCAAAGGAACAGGAGATGAATAAGGATGGAGAAAACCCCACAAACTCCACAGCGCAAACCCCGGCTCGGACACCTCAGAACAACGTGGAGGAACTGTTTTCCTCCTTCCCCCAACACATGAACTGGTGGGATTTTTATCCTCCACTGCACTCTGGAGCACAAAGCCTGGCCAGAGGAAGGACAGCTTAGCACCTGGGAGCACCCAGGGAGCTGCCAAGGGTGAGGTTCCTGTCAGGGGAGTCTCAAACCTGCGGAAGGCGCGTTGCAGTTCTCGTCCAGATGCCAAATCTCTGCTTCCTGTAACATCACTCGCCTGCAGTTCTTGGCCTGGAGAAGCACAGGGTTTGCTTGAAACCATATGAGAGTGCTGCTGCGCTCCTGGAACCAAGTGTCTGAGGATGGGACACGTTGGGGGTGATAGAAATGCATTTTAACAGAGGCACAGAACCTGTAACTGCCACGGGCTCAGCCCAAATCTTCACTTCTTCCGAGCAGGATGAACTTCAGCAATTCAGGGAGCATCCAGCACTTGGAAGGATCTATAAAATTTTGGCTGCAACAGTCCTTAGCTATGAATTCATATTTCCTATAACTGATCTTAGCATCTCCCCTTGAAAATGTCAATGACTAGCTGCTGCTTAGTATTAATAACTTTTTATTTGCATCTCAACGGCCTGCTCAGATGCTCAGGCTCAGAT
This sequence comes from Machaerirhynchus nigripectus, assembly GCA_013397975.1. NCBI lineage: Eukaryota > Metazoa > Chordata > Aves > Passeriformes > Dicruridae > Machaerirhynchus > Machaerirhynchus nigripectus. Next base: position 131,996 of record VZRQ01001986.1, read on the forward strand.
GAGTGCTGGGACACCTCCCTAGGTGAGGGACGATATTTCAGGACCCCCCCTTGACTCTAAAAGGAGCCAAAACCTGGTGGTACTCTTGACCCAGGTGGCGGATGGTGGTAGAAAAAGCAGGGAAACACTTTTAACTGAGTTTTCAGCCAAGAAAAATGTCCTGCTGTATTTCCTAAAAGAGGTTTTCATGGAGAATACAGTCATTTCAAGCCCTGCTCTCAAAGGCCTTATTGGTAAATTGGAGCTGACAGAAAACTGCTTCTCTCCGAATTTCCCTGGCCGAGGTGCCACGGTGTGCCGGGTGATCGATGGCACGGGCGGTGACAACTCGCTGCAGTTCCTGCCTGATTCCAAAGGCTCTGCTGCCTCTCCTTGGGAAGGCTGCATGGAGGGGAAAACCCAGCCAAGGCAGAGCTGGGAGCAGCCCTTCTCAGCACTCACACCCAGCTGCAGGTGCTGGGCCACACGCGATCCCCAGGGTCGATTCCTCCGTCTCTCACGGGATGCTGCACGGGGAGGGACCCGAGGTGGGAGCAAAGGAAGGATCCAACAACACCGTGGGCCACTGAAAAATTGTTTTACTCCAGTTTTGGATGCACAGCTGGGGGTATTTTAAGAATAAGAAGCAACGGCGTGTGGAAAACAGCCTGCTCTGGGTGTGGCTTCCACCTCACCTGAGCCAAAAATGGGGAGCCATCCACCTAAACACTCTTCTCTCTGCATAGAAACCCTCAAAAGCTGACAGCAGTCACCTCTCCCCATCCTTCCCTCTCTGTTTTCCTGCTCAACAGCATCTTTGCTAAACATATTCTAGAAATATTTTATGATTTTGGAGACCTGCACAGGTCTCCTCCTTTTCCAGCATTTTTACAAGTGAAACGCTGTCAGAGGGCTGGAAAAATCACCTTTAGGTTCTTCAGAGGGGAGGATTCCATAGGGAAACCCCTAAAGTCCTCATGGAGGGTTTTAAACTGGTTCCACTGGGCATACTGGAGCCACAAGTGCGGCAGCCTGGCATCAGCACTCTCTCCTTCCTGACTCTTTTGGGACCTCCTCACTCCTCCCAGGTGTGCTGCCCTAAAAGCCCTCTGCAGAGCAGGGCACAGGGTCTGCCCCGGAGTGCCCACACTGTGCTAGGACCACGCTGCAAATTCAGAAAGAAAAGGGGATTAAATGGTTTCCTCTCCCTCTCCGGGCTCAGCCATTCCCCACCCCCCTCCAAGGCTGGCCCTGGAAGGGGTTTTTGCCTTTTCTCAGGTGATGGGGGAGGGATCCAGTGCTGGACCCAGAGGCCCCAAACCCTGCTCTGACTTTGCTGCCTGAAGCACAGAGCTCTCAGAAAACACAGATGAAAGGGAAGCTGGGGGAGGGCTCCAGACTGGGAGAAACAACCCTCGTGGCAGGTCCTTTGGCAGGGGTCAGGCTGCAGGACACAGAGGAGATATATTAAAAGGGGAAGCTGAAGGAATCCAAATAATCAGGCTCCCCACTGGATAATGCCTTGACAAGAGGAGATGCTGCGGGAGCCAACGAAAACCGACTCGCACAGAGGGGCAGAAAAGTAAAAACTCCCTCCACAGAGGGGCTGGGGCTGGCCAGGGAGACCTGGGAGGCACGGGGGAAGGGCTGAAAGCTGGAAGGAAATTAAATAATAGCCTGAAATTCCCAGGTGAAGAACAATGGAATTGGAAACAGAAAGGCCCCCGAGAGATAAACAAATCGGGACGGAGAGGGCGAGCGCAGAGAGAGAGAGAGGCCTGGGGGCTGAATTCTGCACCCTGTCCTGCCATCCCACCTGGGCTGGAATGGGGTACAGCCCTGCCAGGCACCCCAAAAGATTAGGGGAGGCCCTAAGTGGCTGTCCTGAAAGTTCTTAGAACCTAAACCAGCAAAGCCACATAAAAAATATCAGTTATGCCTATTTCTCTGAGGCACAGGGAGATTAAACCCAATTCTCGTGCCCTAAAAGGCTCTTTTACACTCCGTTTGTCTAAAAGGACTTTTCAGAAGGTGTAAAATGTCCCTGCTTTCACTGGGGAAAGCCAGCACAGCCCCACAGAGAGTTTGCAGCACGATGAGGAAGTAAATCCAGGCTTGGGAATCCCAGGGCAGATCCCTGGGTGTGCAAGGCATTCAGGAGGAATAGTTCATGGAATATCCACCAGGAAACAACCCGAGAGACAGAAATCCATGGAACAGCTCTGAATAACTTCTGCCACAGGTGTTGCAAACTGATGGAGCCTCACTGGCTGCGACAGATGTGTTTTGATTGAGGACGTGGTCCTTGGAGGGTGGCAAATTATTGCCTCGGAACCAAACAGCAGGTTTTTTGTTTTTGTTGTTTTCTTTTCTTTTTTGGCAATTCTGTTGTGTTTTAAAAATTCATGGGCAAGCCCTGAAAGCACTTTACCAATAAGCATTAATATTCCCAGAGGAGAAGCCGAGGCCTGGGGAGTGGGAGTTGCTGCACCACGGTGCAAGAACGAGGCAGAGAACCCAGAGAGCTTCCACAGGGTTTGCTTGTCCCCACAGCATCCTCCCAGAGTCCTGCTGGAATCTGCCCACTGCGCTAGTACTGACCCTGCCTGCTCTGCTGAATTCCCTACGAATGGAAAAACGCAGAGAGCAAAGATGAAAATCTGAGTTTCCAGCTCCGACCGAAAGCTGCTCCCCAAGACTGGATCCCCTCTCACGCCCTGCATTCTTCCAGCACCAGCCCAGTTTGTGTTCAAAAGCCTCTTCTATTTCCTTTTCCAGTGCCACATGCTGCTGTGTCAACATAATCCAGGGTCTTCCTACACAAAGGAATGTGTGTCTAGGAACCATCCACAGGGAATGACGGCCAGAACCCCGCCAGCAGGGAGGAAACAAAGAGGTCCCATGCTCCTTTTCATGGCACAGCCTCAAAACTGGGAGTAGGCAGCACCCAGCACCAGGTCTCTGATACAGGATGGGCGAAGTCTGACACCCTGGAGGTTCTTCCACGAGCCCAAGGATTATCCCTGCCCAGGGGAGCTCAGTTTTGTCCCTGTCTCTGCCCCTCAGACAGGTATGAGCTGCTAAAGGTGTGCGTGGATGGGGTTGGATTCCCCTTGTGCCCATCAGCCACGGCCACAAAGAACCAGGGGAGTCAGGAGAGCCCGCTCTGGCCCCTGCTCTGCCACCAACTTGTCACTTCATCTTGGCCAAGGCACCTCCTCTGCCTTGTTGACTTCACTCAAGCTGGTCCTGAGGCTGCAGCCAAGAAGGTTTTCATCAGAAAATATGGTTCAGAGGGGAACATATGACCTGCAGCTGAGCTCTGTCGGGGTGTGAGACCATTGGATTGCACAGTGGCATGCCAGACCTCCTCATTTCCATGTAGGATTGATTCAGAGCACTGCCAAGGATCTGCAGGAAGCATATGCATTTGTTTAACATGGTGGGAGCACTAGGAGGAAGCTCAGGAAACATCAAGCCTTGCTGCAAGAAACCCTGCCCCTGGGAGCTCAGGAAAACGGCCCAGGCTGAGCCAGCATGGAGCTTTTCCCCAGGTGCCCTGTGGGACACTGCAAAGGAGAAGTGAAGCCAAAATCAGCCTCCCTGATAACAGGGTGACCTCCACCTTTCCTGCCGTGCCCATCGCTGGAGGCCCAAGCCAAGCAGAAGGGAGAGGACGTGCCTTCCACCCTGTCAGTGCCCTCTCCGTCTGCACTTTTAGTCCCTACAGTTCTCTTCATTTAAGTCCAGCATGGCTTTTAAATGACACAGACGACCTCTGGGCTGGAATCTCAGCGCAGTTTGCCTCTGTCAAGAGAGAAAGGGAAGCCTCAGACCCGCCAGACTTCCCTCGCGAGGACTTGGCCCCTTCATTTAGAAGAAATCCTAAATATTTGTTTTAATTGCGAAATGGATCCTCATAAACCAGCAGGCCCGTGTGCTATCAGGCTTTGGATTGCATCAAGCCTGGCATGTGGGCTCATGAGGCAGATGGTCAGGGAAAAGCACCTTGGCACAGCCTTGCCTGGCATCTCTCAGACAAAGGGCTGCACCGGGGACGGCGCTGCCATCGCAGCGCCGAGGATTTTATCTTTCATCGCCCCTTTCCAAAGGCTGGATCCAGCAGGGTGCTAAGCTTCTGTCAGTCTCTGTCAGCCCTTCACTCCCAATGTCTTTCTCCCCGCAGTCTGGCTGCTGGGGGAGTGAGGGCTCTTGGCAAAGCCAAACCTGGCTCTGTTTTCTGAGCCGCCCGCACGGCCGTGGGTGAAGCAGCAGCTCTGTCTGCACCCCCAGCCCCTTCCCAGCTCCCTTTCCTGGAGGTTTTGACTGGCTCCATCCAAAGAGTGCCCAGGCACACCCCTGGAAACCCAGATTTGCACGAGTATTTAACCCTGGCTGACTCTGACCCCGGATTCAGTACCTTACAATTCCCCAAAGGAACATTTCTCACCCATTGCTGGGGACAGTGATGGGGTTCAGCTGTGGGGCAGCTCTGCTCCTCCAGGGAAGGGGAATGCCCTTCCCAGGAATTCCAGATGTTCTCCTCGCCCTGAGACTCCCAGAAATGAGCTGCTGCTGGTCCACACCTCCCACGGAGACAGAGGAACCAGAAGAGGGTTTGACTTGCAGACTGGGGGAAGAACGCTGCTGAGGACTGGCTTCCTGTGAGCTCGGGCTGGGCAACCCGGGCATGGCTCAGCACATGAAAATTCTGCCTCTATTTAACCTCTCTGAGGGACGAGTTGAGGAAAATCCAGATTCCTCTGGGTGCAAATGGTATTCCTCCCTGTCCTCCCTAATGGCTGCTCAGATAAACTCCAATCTAAAACGACACCAGAAACCTTTTGATGCCTCCTTATGGCCAGCTGAGCCCATTTCAGGAGATCCAGCACGGGCAGTGGCACAAACACAGGCTGGTAAAATTCTAGTATTTAAGAGTATTAATTTAGCCCGGCACATTAAGTCCACAGATCCTTCTGCCAATTATTTTGGATAATTGCAACTATCACCACAAACAGTTTGAGATGTACAGGATCTGCAATTATCTGTATTTCCCCCCCACTGTAAATGAAAGGGATAAGGAGTAGAACCATCAGGGAACAGCTTAAAGCTTCTATTTGCTGCTGGGAACATCTGAACCATTTCTCTGACACCTCCAAAAATTGATTAAGGGGAAAGGGGATGGATGAAGGGAGATTTGTTTACAAACAGACTGAAAAGAGGGCCTGGAAGCTGGGGAAAGGCAGGGTGGAAAAAAGCTGAAGAACGAAAAAAGAAAAAAAGGGAAATAAAGGAAAAATTGTAGAAATTATCAAGTGAAGAAGCCCAACATGGTGGTTCCAGCCTTTTTCACCCCGCAGCTAGGGCTGCTGAAAGGTCCCAGGGGAGGGTGCAGACAGCGATGGGCACCCTGCTCCGGGGCCAGCTGGTGCCAGGGCACCCCTGCACCCACAGCAGGGACATTGCCCACCCAGGGAGGAGCCAGGCTGAGCGGATCCAGCCGGGAGTGCCACTAGAGGGCCCCTGGGCCAGCGGAATGCGGCTCGCCCGGGGGCTGGGAGCTGGCCAAGCCATCGGGGTTGAACACCCTTCCATTATCCAGGCAGGTGACCTTTCCCAGGGTGGCCCTTCCAGCAGCACCGTGACCCCGCTGCAGCCGGGCTGGTGGGGATTCGGAGGGCAAAACCCTCCTTGCTCGGGCTCCGGGGCTGCTCTGGAGGTCTCCACCCAGCCCCGCATCCAACCCCAGCCTGTTTAACATCTAATAAGTCAAGCACAGCCTGGAGAAGTCTGATTTCCAAGCCAGAGCAGCATCTTGCACCCATTCGAAATGTCCATTTGGAAATTCAGTGTGAATAACACAAACACAAGACAGATGCTGCCACTTACCCAAATGTCTTGGAGGAACAAATGGGAGGCGAATTTGAAAGCAAATGAAGCAACCAGATTGTAGCTCTTAAGTGGACTCTGCGAGGGGAAAACTTGGCAGGGAGGGACTCAGTGCTCACCACTTTCCTTGATCTACATAAACCATAAGTGCACGTGGAGCTGTTTGCTCTGAAGCTGAAGTCCTAATCAAAAGCAGGTGAAAAATCCCTCTTTTTGGACCACAGGTTGTGCCTCTGCGGGGGCAGCTTGGCCCAAAAAGCCGCTGCCAGGGGCTGTGCTGGGTCACTACTGCTCCAGCGGCAGCTGCTCCAGGGTGTGCAGCAGCAGCAGCAGCAGCAGCAGGTGCACGGGGAGATTTTGGACACAAACCCCTCATTTCACCCAGCGCTGCTGCTCGGGGATGCTCCCCGTGGGAGCGGCAGCGGCGCCGCCGGAGGTTCGGGAAGGAACCGGGGTGGAAACGAGGGGGAAAAGGTGGAAAAGGTGGAAAAAAGGTGGTTCTGTGTGGGAGCCCCGAGCCGCCCAGACACCGAGCATTCGCTGGGAGAGCACATTTCGTGCAGCTGGCATTGTGTCAGACTAGACTGGCTCCGTGCAGGAAATACTGAGCACTTGGACGCTCGGAGCGAGGGCTGGGAAGGCGTCCAAGATTGTGCTTCACATCTGCTCCTGCGAAGCCAGTGCGAGCCCTGTTTGAGCGTGTGGGGTAAACAACAGCAGCCCCAGCGAAACACAAGCACAAGCAAATGTGGGGCTGCTCCGGGGGCCCCCAGCCAGAACCTTTGGGAAAGGGAGAGGAGCCTTGTCCTGGCACGGCCGGCGAGGAGGAGAAGCTGAGCGGCCGCAGCGCGGGTCAGGCAGGGAAAGGCGCGACCTAAAGTTCAAATGCCAGCAATTTCAAATGTCAAAAATTCAAATGACATCAGTGAAATGCTGGGGTTTGATCCGTGCTGCCCACGCCGTGTCCTGTAGCATACACCTGTCTTCCTAAAAACCGTCTTTTCTTTCAGCAGTCTGAATTTATTCCTAAGAAACCAACCCCAAAAAAAGGCCGTGGATGCACAATCCCAGCCACCTCCCGATTTTCTGTTGCTTTCCCTCATCACCTCCATAGAGCACAAGCCCATTAAATGCTTCCATTCCTGTTGTTGGCACCAATAAATCTAAATTTTCAAGCTTGGCAAACCCAGCTAAACAACTGGCGTAGAGATAAATGATTCCTCCAAGATAATGTACAACTCTCATTACCCCAGGACTTCTTTCTTTTTATCCATCTCCCCAAATACTGGTTTGAAAGTCCTGGAAAAACACAGCTTTCTCCCCCAGCAATGAAGGTACCGGTTTTCCCTGTGGATTCTCAGTGTTTTCCATAAGAAAATTCCCTGTGATATGGCAGCTTTCATCCAAACTGGGAGCTGGAAAAATGCAGCCTCCCCAAGGAGCCTGGAGAAGAAACTCCTCAGCAGCCAGCACCCCCTCCAACCCTCCAGTAAATGGCATTCAGCTCAAACTCTCCAACACTGCAAGGGAACAGGAGAACAAAGGGATTTGAGCATGGATTAGATCATTCCAAATGGTCTCAGCATTGGTGGTTTGGGGGTTTTCTTTTTTTTTTTCTTTCCTCCCTCAAGCCATGTGGCAAAGGCTGGATTTGAACCTTTGAGGACAATGTTTTGACACAAATATTTAAGCTATTTAAAATAAGTAATAACCTTCAGTTACCTTCAAGAGTATTACATTAAAAACAGAGAATGGGATTAAAACAGATTAGCTCCCAACGTTTCTTAATGTGGCAAACAGCATCAATCAGATCATATCAATGCGAGCTGACAGCTCAGGGAAATCCAGAGGAGCATATTCCCTTAGAAAAATGAGATATTTGATCAATTCTTGTAAATTCTTTTTTCTGAGCTGTTAGAAACTGCATTGACTTCATAAAAATGTAATGACAGCTCAGCCTTTGCTTAGCATAACATCCTGAAAGTGCCTGAGAACATTGAATTAAGGCGCCCCGGCAGCGCCGTGTGTGATCGAGGAGTAAATACTGCTGTCAATTTGCTCTCCAAGTGCTGCTGCCCATCGATTTCCTACTCGGGGAAAGCAGGGAAATGCCTGCCTTGCAATCCCAGCTCTCCGTGCTGCACTTTACTGCCTGCAGACAGACTGGTGCAGAGCCCTGGTGGGACCCATCAAGCCACGAGGTGTGAAGGGAGGGGTGAGGCAGCACAGGAGCCCACGTTTCGGGATGCAGAAATTCCCTTTCACCTGCCCTCACTCTAACCCTCCCCAGGGAAGCTGCTCCACCCCTGCAAGTGTCCAAGGGCAGCTTGGACGGGGCTTGGAGCAACCTGGGGTGGTAGAAGGTGTCCCTGCCCATGGCAGGGGGTGGAAGTGGATGATCTTGAAAGTCCCTTCCAACCCAAACCTCTCTGGGATTCTAGGATCCAATCCTCCTGCTTTCCTCAGCTCCCCTGTTATCTGTCCTCCATCAGATGTATCTGCTGGTCCTTAACTGCTCATCCCAGGCAGAGCTGGGTAACCACCCTGATGAGCTTTCCTTTTATTTTGTTGGGACTCCTATAAATGATCCCAGGCAGAATTCCAGTCAGTCTGGGAGTTTTTCCTCATGTTTTGGAGTCATCTGTGCACCCTAATAAAGAAAAAGTTATGTACTTCTGTGTTATTTGTGAATTATTCAGCCCAGTTTTGCACGCAGCAGCTTAAATTGACACAGGGCAGGGTTAGATGGGATATTGGGAAGGAATTCCTGGCTGTGAGGGTGGGCAGACCCTGGCACAGGGTGCCCAGAGCAGCTGTGGCTGCCCCTGGATCCCTGGCAGTGTCCAAGGCCAGGCTGGACATTGGGGCTTGGAGCAGCCTGGGACAGTGGGAGGTGTCCCTGCCCATGGCAGGGAGCAGAACTAGAAGGACTTTCCCCCCTCTTCCAACCTGAACCAGTCTGTGTGCCTTTATCCCAGGGGGAACGCCGCCGGGGGAATCGGGGGCCTGGCGGGAGCAGCCGCCGGAGCAGGGGTGGCAGTGCCACTGTCACACGGGGGACCCGCGTTCCGTTTGTGCTGCAGATCGAGCCGAGCTCCCTCTCTCCAGCACAATCAAACCAAGCATGAAGGAGGCAGAGCCTGGTGCTTAAAATGGCATTATCCGAGCGCTCCGTGGGAACCGCCGTCCAAATCCCTCCGCATTAACTCGGCGTAATCTTGGAGAAATCTCTTCCCAACTGTTTTGAAATAAATCCTGTTAAATTCTGCAGGGAATTGGCCTTATCTCTGCACACCTGTGTGGGTTTTTTCCTACCTTTCCCCCCGTGCCTGGACAAAAGGGAGCGGGGCTGTGTGTGGCAGTGTGTGTGTGTGTCTGAGAGGAGCTAAAGAGACAATTATCCTCCGCTGAAAATAAACATCATGAAACTATAGATGCCTAATTTTTGCACCTGGAAGATCCTCTTACAGCTATTCACTACTAATCACTCTTAGCTAATAAATGAATAGAATAACTAATGTGATTAGAGTAATTTGCCTATTCATCAGGAATATTAAATGAATTGAATATTTTGTATTTGACTCATCTCTCTCAGCATCTCCCTGATACTGTAATTAGCCCCCCGTCTGTTCCTGTGGCAAAAACACCACGTGGCCTTTGGAACAGGACACTCGGGCTCATTCTGCATCACTGGACAGATGGACACCTGCTTTTACAGCCATACTTCCACGCTGGAATTAAATGATCCCACTGGAAAAGGCGCTGGACTCGTGATGGAAGGAAGTCAGGGCAGAAGAGAAGGATAAAACTCTTGGTTTGGAGCAAGAAAGCATCCAAATAAAGAGATTTTACAGAGCAGCCACTGCTGGTCACCTTGGAGGTCACCCTAAGGGGTGACATCAGAGAGGTGGCGGTGACAGAGGAGCTGCTCCTTGGCTGTCAGCATTGCTTAGGAAGTTGTCCAGGAAATTCTTGGCCACTGTGCCTCTTTTCCTTATTTTCCAGTTGGGAACGTGACAGCTCTCTGAAGACATCCAGGTGAACTCCCAGACCTGTTAATACACGCTGGGACGGTGGCTGTTATATTTAAATCTTGCTGAGGACTCAGGAGGAAGCTGAACTATGCAAATGATGATATAAAATAACCAGTGGGCAGATATTCAAATAAGGGTTTCACATATACACATAAAGGAGAAAAGAAATTCAGATCTGGGATGGAGTTCTCCATATCTACACGAGGTTTTTCAAGAGAAGACAGCAAAGATTTAGAAAATTAATGCTGGTCCTTGTCTGCTTCTAGCAAATAATGGGGGTATGCAGAACAACAGAGAAAAGATGCATTAATAAAATTGCCAGAGATCATCTGTCACTTCCTCTTGGTAAGAAGCCAAAGCAGTTTTTAAAATGCATTTGCACTTAGCCAGAATGATATCATAATCTTCCTTAGTCATATCTTTCCCTGCCTTCCTGCTACTCCACAAAGCAGACAGCGAGGTTTGCAGGAGACAAACTCAAAATGCTGCATTAAAATTAAAAAGGGAAGAGGCTGCACGGAAAAGCTGCACAAACAGAATCACCTTGAGCTGAACCTTGAGCAAGAAATACACGGGGCACGTTCGGAGCAGGGAAGGAAATTAGGAGGAGAAAACAATGAATTATTGAAGGCTTCAGGGTTCTCCAGTCTGGAGAGCTCTAAAATCAAGATGTCACACGAGCCTTTTGCTGCGTTCGGTTGGAGTGATGCAGATACGAGGTGGTTTTAATCTTTGGAAAAGATTAGGGTTAATAATTAGGGTTTCACTTGGGCTTCACCTCCTCTCTTTCACAGCTGGCCTCACACAGAACCAAGTCCCTTCTTCAGGTTTATTTGTGTCTCTTGGTTTTGGGGTTGTGGGGTTGTTTTGGTCTGGTTTTTGGGGTGGGTTTTTTTTTCATATAGCTGCAAAGAAACCAGAACCTAAAATGGGAGTACCACTGGAATTCTGCATCAGCCTCCATCCTTATTAATTATGCCATAAATCTCTACCTGAACTCCCAGGTGTCCCCGTGCTGAAGCAAGCTCTGGATTCCTGTTTCATAGCGGAGCTATTGTGTATCACACACAGCTACCTGGAGAACATCCTCCAAGGCACAGACGAGGCAAAGTCTCTTCTAAATTCTCTTTCATATCTTGTTACACAACAAAATTTCTTTCCCAGCTACCCACAGCTCCTCACCATTATTTTTCTGCCTCCCTACTTAGACCTGGAGTTTTCACTGTGAACCTGAAACCAGTGTCACAGATTTATTTAGGGATTTTTAACACTCCCCCCACCCTTAATTTCTCCTTTCAGATTGCTTTCAGACAGCAAGAGTGTAAACCACTTTGATTCCTGGGTTGTTGTGAGAAAAATGCTATATGAATGAATAAGTTATAATAATAATAATAATACATTACAGTGATAATGATGGATGTGTTTTAAACAAAGCTTCTGGCTGCCAGTGTGGAGGAGCCATGGAAAAATCAAAGATAATCTTGCATGAGGAGAATTGTAATGAGAAAGACCTGGAATATTTTATCTCTGAACTGCTCCTATCTGCTCGCCCCGGATCAGGGTTGTCCCAGTTTGACTTGAAGAGTGTGGCAGGTCTGGAGCTAAATTTAGGCCCAGGTGCTCTGCTGCTGTCAGGGAGGGAGCGGTTGGATCCATCCCGGATTCATTCCCGGCCCCGTGGGCTCCGAGCCCCGGCCCCAGCGTGGGGCAGGACCCCGTGGTGCTCAGCCCTGCACACACACACACAGAGCCCGTTTCATCCTCAAAGCCTCTGCCAGCCAGCCAGATGAAAGCAGAGACAGAGATTAAAAGACTCACCCCAGCCACCCTACAGGTCACTGGCAGGGCTGGGGAGAGCTCTCCCACTGTCACGCCAGCATCTCCAGGAGAAACCCGCCCTGACAGTCCTGGATCGCTGCTGGGGAAGGGCAGGTAGAGCTTAACACAGCTCATTTCTATAGGAAAATGGGGATATTGGGTCAAACTCGGGGCCTGCAGAGTGCTACGGATTAAACCAACAGGAACGCTCTGAACAAAAACTCTGATTTTCGTAAAGAGTCAGATTTTTACACAAAGGGCTTCACGATTTGTCCTAGAGGGGATACATCCTCCTCTGTTTTATCCCATCAGCTGTTTATCGAAATATCACCTCTACCACAAGCATAAACGGGGCTGGAATGACAACCCACAGTTTCTTCACGTGCACCTGTACAGTTGTTACGGAGAGCTCCTCGACCACGGGGATTTTGGAAGTACAACAGAGGCACCGAGTCCAAGACAGAAATCTTTTCTACTCCAGAGTCAATCCCGAGGGCTGCCAGACCTTGGGACACTACAAAGCTGAGGAACATCCTTTAGAAAATAAAAGGCAGAATAATGTAATGGGTCCAAATTTCAGCAGCATCCCGAGATCTGGGTGACTGCAAAGCCTCTCCAGCCACACCAAGTATCAGACACAAAGCAGCAGAGCCTTGCAAGCTCCCTAAAATGCTTTGGAGGCTCCACAGTCCTCCCTCTCCACCAAGCCCTCAGCCTGTGCAAATCCCTGGAGTGCAAGGCTTGGGCTTGAGGGGTCTCTGGGGCTGGGGGGATTTACTCCTGGCCACTGATTTGAACGTGTGCTGAGCCAACATCCCGATTTCCTGCGCTGCCTAAATCTTTCCACCCTCAGGACAGCTCCTAGGACAGACCCTGAGAAAGTAATCTCATGATTTATGAGGTTTTCTAACAATGGCAATAAGCAAGGCAGCGTTTTAAGCAGCTAACTGAATTGGGATGTGGGCTGGCTTTTTCCTTTTTCCACAGCACAATGTGGATCTATTTAGCCCTTACAGCTTGAATTTCAGCCTTTCTTTGCCCATGAGAAAGCCTGGTAAATGGGATTTAGGTAGGAGCTATAGGGGAGAATATCTTTTAATTAACCAGGAGGGTGGCTCAGGGAAGATGTAGCACTGCCTGCGAGCTGAGTTTCCAGCTCTGCTGCAAGACAGGCGGGTCCAAATTAAGGTAGAGCAGTAACTGCAAATCAAAATTCCCGATGGCTCCGATTTACCTGGGTTTGTGGAGGACTGGGATGACTCCGGTGCTGCTCTGCAGGCAGGGCCCTGCCCCTCACCCGACCATTTCCACCTGAGCAGCTCAGGTGATGTCAATCCACATGGACTCCCCCCCTGAGCTCAGGGGAGCCCTGTCTTTATTTTCAAGGCTAGGCAATCAAACCTCTCATTACGCTGCTGGTAGGGAAATATTTTTTCCTGAGAACACAGCGAGTTCCTCTGTCCAGAAAGCACAAACTGGGCTCAGATCCTGCCCTTTGTGCACCAGCAGCGTGGCCGGGGGTTCCTGCAGGGCAGCGAGGTCACGCTGGGCACGGCTCCACCCCTAAATCCTGTGTCACCTGCAAGGCACAAGAGGTGACCAAAGGCAGAGCAGGATTTACACCCACAGAACATTGAACCTGCGAGGAGGTTGGAACAGAGGCAAACCTTTGAGGAACAGCTGGGAAGACACAAGCTCGGGGAAGGCCAGGGATGGGACAGCCCCGAGCGCTTCCCAGGCAGCCCTGCTGGGAACCCTCACCTTGGTAAAGGCCGGGCGAAGGAAAAAACGAGGCACAGCTCCAGGAGAAACCAAACTTCCCCAGCGCCAGCACCCGGGGAATGGCTGTGCCTGCTCCCAGCGTGGACACGGGGATGGAGCCGAGCCCAAAGCCTGGACCCCGATACCCCCGGGGCTTCCTTGGGTGCTGGCCCTCGCCCAGCGCCGTCCCCCCGCGGCCCCGCCGCGCTCTCCCTCGCCAAGTCCCACAGCGGCTCGCTGGACAAGGCCTGCGAGTTAAATTTACATTTTATTTGAACAATGTTTCATCTTGTTCCTGTGCGTCTCCGCTGGCGATGAGGCAGTGAGAAGCTGATGAAATTTATTCCTGCTCTTGCTGCCACGCTGTATAAATAAAGGGAAAGGAATAAAATACTTCTCCAACAGGAAGTGTGAAGGCTTTAATGCTTTGTTTAAATATGCAGTTGAGAGACTTTATTTATCACGCAGCATCTGTATGTGCCTACAGCTGAAATTTGCTCCCTAAAATTAAAAGATCTCACTTTACATGCGTTTTTTGTCTATGTCACACCACCAAACCCGGTGGATTTACCCTTAAATCTCTGCTGGGCAAGAATTCCCCCCCAAAAAGATGCCCAGAAATTGCATGGCCACTGTATTCATGTATCTCAGGTACTGTGAACTCTGGCTGGCTGCGTTTCCCAAGAATAATTGGTGTATACACACACCCTGGGAGATTTATATTCTCCTGCATCTTGGGCTATATACAATATGATTTAAATGGCACAGGCACTGGAGAAAGTGGACAGTAAAGCGTACAGTATTTGAAAATAAACATAAAGCAAAATGGTTTGACATCCTATTTCACTTAAAATGTAAATGGTGAACATTCAGGGCGTGATTTACAACCTTTTTAAAAGCACAAATGTTTTTTCTTTTTGGCCCCCTCACTCAGATGCCACAAATCAGGAGAATTCTTTGCAGCATCAAGAAATCCCCTGTGGAGGGTTGGCTCCTTTTTGTTGCTATCCTAAGGAATAGACACGGATCGCCCAGATCAGTTTTCCTGCCTCTCTTTTTGTTTTCCCCTCTGGTGTCTCACATTGAAATGTGACTGTATTGTGAATTTTAGGCCGCAGGCTCTCGGGGAGTGAGCAGGGAGAGGAAGGGGATGCGATGTGTGAGCAGCCTGTTGCTCAAGAGCTCATTGCTGCAGCCAGGGCTAACACCTTTCCATGCCCTCAGTCCTGGCTGTATCACTGCTCCCATCACACGGGCAGCATGGGGAATGCCTGAATTCCCTGATTCCTGCTGCTGCCTGGAGGCACTGACCCAGGACAGCATCTGGGTACACTCACAAGCTCTGGACACGTTGCTTTTTGGGGGTCCAGCCTAAACTGCCTCTGCTATATTCCAAAATAGCATCGCTCTGTGCTGGTACCATCCCTGCACCACCTTCCCAACCCTCCCTTCGGCTCACCCACCACCAGCACGGTAGAGACGCAGGAGAGAAGCTGCCCTGCCCTGTTCTTCTCCCAGCAAAGCACAGGGAAGATACCTGAGAAGTTTTTTCAGGACTGAGCCGCTTTTATTGCCAGATCACAGAATATTCTGAGCTGGATGGGGCCCACAAGGTGCAGCTCTTAAGGGAATGGCCCACATCAGTTGGGCAAGAACTGACTGGAGTTCAAGCTGCAACACACAAAACCCAAAGCATCAGCAGTGTCTTGTGCCTCAGAGCTGTCATCTACTGACCCCCAGAAGGCACAAATCCGTGAAACCAGATCTCCAGGAAATCTGCGTGGAGAGGAGGAGGAGGCAGCCCCACCAAAGTGGGCCTTGTGCAGCTCCCTGGCACCAGCACATTCCAGTCTCAAACCATGGCCACACCACAGGGATGGCACAAAACCACTTCCCAGCACCTCCTGTCCCTTTCCCAAGGCACTGGGGGTGCAGGATGCTGCTCTGAGCATCTGTTCTGGGTGCAGGGCTGGGTCACGGAGGACTCTGCGTGACCCGAGCACACCCTGGAGCCTCCGCCCTCCTCCCGGCCCTACAGCAGAGCCAGCCCCGAGTTTCCAGCCGCACCATCCAGCCCTTAAATCTTTAATAACCTTTCTTTTCTTTACTCAGAGCACACGAGTGTGAGCACATCTCCCCAGATCAAACCGAATCCTTAATTTAGGCAGCTGTTAATAAGGGTTAAATCTGCAGGCTGCGGTGGCCCCTCCGCTCCCTGTTCCCTGCTCTCACAATCAATGGAGCGGGAAGCCTGAAGGGTGTCCATTTTGAAAAGCCATAATGAATCATTTTTCCTTAGCAAATCTGGCAAACTTCAATCCTGGTTCCTGCAGCCTCCCTTTCACATGTCCAAGCCCTCTGTGACACATCAAATTTAATGAGACTGCACAGACCTCAAATAAGGCACTGTAGCACTGCTGGGATACTTTATTAAGGAGGATCAGACAGAATGTGTTTGCTGTTTAAGAGCCTTTAAAGGCAAATTACACTTCTTTTTGGGGGGATGAGAGCCTCCCATTTTTGTTCAGTCTCTGGCCCTCCTCAAACACATCCTGCAGGCCAATTCAAACACAGAGTTAAGGTTTCTGCAAACAGGGAAAGGAGCAAAATTGGCAGCGAGGGCTGAGAGACCAGCGAGGCTCAATTGAAGGTTGCGGGGTAGGACACAGACAAAGGAACGTGTTATTTCACAAAATAATAATAATAATAATCTGCCTCTGGCAAGCTGTGCGAGGGAACACCCCACCCTGCTAGCAGGTGCTGCCCTGCTAGGTCCAGGGAAAGACCAAATTAACCCTCTCTGGCTGGTGGAGAGGTGGGAAAAACTTCCTAGAAAGATCATAAAATCCTAGAGTGGCTTGGGTTGGAAGGTACCTTAAAGCCCGTCCAGTCCCAGCCCTCAAGATGGATGATGTGAGAGATGTGCTGAGCCATCCTTGGGGAAGGGCTGGGGCAGCCCTTGGAGAACGGGGAGAATGAACCATTATTTTTATTGTAATATCCTTAGAACTGAATGCAATCACCAGAAGCAGGCGGAGTGCAGTTCTGCACGCTCCGGGCTTTGGGGCAAGGGGGGCTCTTTGGTTTTGCTTGGTTTGCTTGTAGATGCTCTAAGAGGTAAAAGATGAAATCCTGGATGACTTCAGGAGCTTTTTTCTAGCCATGACCAGCTAAGGTTATGTCCTTGCAGACTTTTTCCCTCAGAAAACCCCACTCTGTGCAAGGACTCAGCGCTGTAACTTTTGCTGGAGACTGCAGCAGTCTTGTGGCTTAGCAACCTCCTGCTTAATTCAGAGCATCTCTTTTGAGATCATCGTGTTCAGCTTCTCTGTGTCCACCTCTGGCCACGTCCAGCTCTAAAAGGAGCTGTAATTTATTTCAGCAAGTGCCCAGGCTGCTGGACAAGGCAGCAGAAAGCCAAAATGTCTCTCTCAGCCTATGGATTCCAACCTAATTGGGGTTTATAGGGAAATACAGAAATTGGACTGGCTTCCAGAGAGCTCTCAAGGGTGCCTGAAGAAGAAAGGCTGTGTCTCAGAAGATTTTTATGTGACTAGAGGAAAATGGTAACATTTTTACCTTGTCAGAGTAAGGACCCAGCCTTCCAAAAAGTGCAGTAAGAAATGAAATCATTTACACACCACAAATGCTTTGGATGCAGGATAAACCCAGAGACGTTTCCTGTGTCAGGACAACTGAGGCAGAAACTGTGAAAGGTTTAATTTGGCTTTTCTTCTCCATCTTCAGCTGTCTGAGGAGGTTTGGGGCTCTGCACAGCGAACTCAGCGGCGATTTGGATCCAGGTCACATTTTCTCTGAAGCACCTGCATTTGGAGTCACAGGAAGAGTGTGGTTAATGGATCAGTTTAATGACATCAGTTCTGATCCATCTCTAATTAAGGGCTCTGCCAGGAATACAGTCAAGCAATTCTAATGGCCCAGAGGAAAAATTGTGAAGTCAGGTAATGAAATTTGCTTATTAGACAAAATGGGAAGAAGGAGTGCAGGGGCACAGAAATCAATATGGAAAGCAGGGCAGCAGCATTTCCAAAGCCCTGCACGTGGAGAGGGCCCAGCTAATGAAGTTCAGTGCTCAGAAGTGGAATTACAAACCCCAGCCCCGCTAACAGCCTCGAGGATGTTACCCTGGAAAAGGTCCAGTTTGTGTGAACTTCTAAACAGTTTGTTCCACGCTCCAGCTTCCTCAGCTGGAGGATTTCATCACTGCTGGGCTCCTGCGTCTCCCAGTGCTTTTAGAGACAGCTCCGTGTCTCCTTCTAGAGCCAGTCCCCTTCCAGTGGTGCCTGTGGTGGGATATTCCCGGGATTTGTAGCCAGGGTGGTGACACGACTCTCGAGGATGGCGAAAGGCAGGGTCACACCTGTAGCCTGGAAAGCTCTTGGGTAAATCCCATAGTGGCCCCCATTAGATCCCAGTGAATGTTATGGCATAGAGTATCCCTGGAAAATTATTCACCTGTGGCCTTTTCATCCAAGGAACTTTTCAATCTGTTCCCACCTCACCCATGCCAGTGGAAGGTGTCCCTGCCCACGGCAGGGGTTGGAGTGAGAGGATCTTTGAGGTCCTTCCCAACCCAGACCATTGTGGGGTTCTGTGATTAGCACGGAGAAGATGCACGTGAATAAAAAAGCCAGAGAGAAACGCCGATACTGCCAAAAAATTAAAACCTATTTATTCTGTCGTGATCTACAGAGTGCTGGGGAGGGAAATATTTATAGGTGAGATAGTTACAGCTCCAAACCCTTCACTCACAGGCTGGTAGGAGAGGAACAAACCAGACTCTTCGGTGTTTTGTTGTTTGGTTGGGATTTTGGGAGGGTTTTAATATTTTTGAGGGGAAAAGTTAGCTGAAGTTTATGAGCTTGAGCTGTGGAGCAGAGCCTTTTGTGTCTCGCTAGCCCACATAATTGCACTCCCCCCTCCTCTCACCCGGTGGCAAAGGAATGTAGGTGGAATGTCTTTACACGGAGAGCGGCTCACGCAGGGACTGCACAATGAGGGGAAGAAACAGGAGCCAATCTAAGTAAAGGATCAGGCAAGGAAAATAATATTGGGCTGCCTGCTACCACGTCTAACCCCGCGAAATGCCTCCGTGAATCCCCTGCTTCCTTCTGCCTCAAAATGTCCTCCTCCTTCCCAGAGGTTCAGGGGACATATCTTGTTTCAGTCTCCTTTTTAACACTTCTCTTTTCCCCCTCTCCTTTCATCCTGCTGCCGCAGATATATTTACTGGCAACGGAAAAAATCAATAAAGGAGAAGGAAACGACTTGGCAGCCTTCTGAAGTGTTAAAATAATTCTCATCTAATTGAGCCCCATTGTTTTTGAACAATATTGCCAGCAGTGCAGCTCAGGAGCTTGGCCTCGATTTTCAGAAGCAACCGGTGATTTTGGGGTGATTTCTGATTTTTTTGGGGTGGCCTTAAAGGGACCAGTTTGGCACAGCCACGTGGGAAACACGGAGGCCGCTCCACCGCACTCCTGAATTTATCAGTCCCTCGAGGGATCCCACCCCACAAGTTCAATTTGGGGGGCATATTTAAGCACAGCAGACCCAAAAAAGGCTGGACATCCCATAAACTATCCCAGCTGCCTTTCACCAGAGAAAACTGGGAATGATATTAGCGACCAACAGCCTGAACCAGGTGCATTCCAATCTGTCAATTCCTCGCGTGAGTTATTGCTACTTAAATACAGACTTTCTGTCCCAGCAGTGAAATATTCTGGCACGTGCTGTGCAAGAACATGGAGATCTGACCTTCACACTGAGCGGCTCCTTGTAAGCTGGAATCTCTCCTGGAATCCTGATTTTCCCACATTTTGAGGTGTGCTTTGGAAAACCAGAAGGAGGAGGACTCGAAACGCTGAGATGCCCAAAGATCCTCTCTGTTCCCACACGAAATGTTTCCTCCACAGCTCCAACTAAAACCCAAAGAACTTCATTTCTGTTTTGACTTTAAAAAAAAAAAATCATTATATGCTATACAAAAATGCTATACAAAAATGGAAGTGAAAAGTCATTTCCAAATGGAAAATTGGAGCATTTAATTTGGAAGAGGATGGGAAGCACACCTCCACTTCAGGAATGCTCCATCTTGAGTTGAAACAGTAAGCTGGGGTTTTTTTCCCCAAACAAAGGTTTTTCTCAGGGAGGCAACAGCTTAAATGAAAACCGTCCCTTTATCAATATTTTGGCGGTGTTAATGTTTAGAAATGAAGTGTTCTCTGCTTCCACTTCATTGCAGGAGAACATGGTCCCATTTCTCACACCTGGAAAATACCAGGATTTGCCTTTTTTTCCAAGATGTCTCCCCCCAGCACCCAAAGAAACAGCAATTAGTTCTGCCACTGCTGTGCTTTCCTGAGTTAAACACCCATCATCACCCTGGAGCCCCAGTTTGTGCCCATTTAGGTACCAAGTGACCAACGTGGGGAGTGCCTGCGTTTTTCTCTGATCTCGGATTTCCTGGAATGTTTCCTTGGCAGGACTGGGCCTGGCTGAGTGGAGCTTCATGTGGAAGGACACTTTTCGTGGGCTGAGCTTGTGACAACAGGAGTTTGGTTTGGGGATGCTCTTCCCACTGCCTCCCCTGCCACCTTTGGTGTGTGCACATCCTGGATCCCAGGAGACAGCCCTCTTTAGACCTAGAGATTCCCTTTTTAGACCCAGAGATCCCCTTGTCAGACCTAAAGATCCCTTTTTAGGCCCAGAGATCCCCTTTCAAGATCTAAAGACTCCCTTTTAGAACTAGACATCCTCTTTTTAACCTAGAGATCCCATTTAGACCCAGAGATTCCCTTTTAGACCAAGAGATCCCTTTTAGACCCAGAGATTCCCTATTTAGACCTAGAGATCCCCTTTTCAACCCAGAGTTCGCCTTTCAGACCTAGAGATCCCCATTTTAGGCCTAGAAATCCCCTTTCAGACTTAGAACTCCCTTTTTAGACCTACAATTCCCCTTTTTAGACCCAGAGATCCCTCTTCAAACACTTGCACATAAATCCCATCCCCTCCAAGAGCGCTTTTATCCAAGACATCAACGCAGACAATCAGGAAATGATTCTGATGGAGAAACCCGCTCCTCAAGTCCAGGTGTGCTCATGCCCAGAGCCCTCAGCCCGCTCCAGCTGAGAGCAGCCGCTCTCCCCCACCATCCCAGCTCTTATTCCTGTTGGGAACGTGAGCAAACCGCCCTGGGAAGGAATTCTCTGCTGCTCCCCAAGAGCCAAATGTGCACAAACACCCAGAAACGTGCGCCTCTGTGCCTTGGAGGTCCTGGGGAGAGGCCTCTCTCTCTCTCTCAGCACGGGAGGAATGAATTTTTTGGGTGGGAAACATCTGCCCTTCTCTGGGGTTTATTGGCAGGGTTGCACATGGCCCTCATAATGGGGCCCATTGTGCGTGCACGAGCACAAACAGGGCAAATCAATAAACCAGGAAAGCCTCAGTTGTTGGATCGAATGCCAGCCATATCTAATGCCTCCAGGATGCCTCCTGAGCCCACCAGGTCCTGCTCGTTTGATGCCTTCGCTTCCTGGGTATCCCAAAAAGAAAAAAAACCCCAAGATATTAGCTTTCCTTTACAAAAATGGCTTGTGAGAACGTAGGGCCAGGGAAAAGTTTCAGCTTGAACAACCTCAGCGTCTCCACGGGCTGCGTGGGATAAAGAAGAGTCCAGTAGGACCATGTGGGAACACCAGAGGGGTGGGATCCCACATTCCCACCCCAAAGGCGCCGCCAGCACCCCATAAGGGGATGATGTTTCTGTGCTACCTCACAGCAGCCCTGTTGCCCTCGGATGGAAATTAATCCATCCAAATTCTCCACTGTGGAAACATCCATCATCTCCCCAGCAAGGACAAAACGGGGGTGTTCCCAGCTAGCTGAAAAGCAGCCTCGGAGCAGGGAAGGGATTTCAAGGATCTTGGGAGCAGTGAGAGCCCTGTCATCAGGCCACCCAGTGCCCAGAACAGCCTTTCTTCCACGCAAGCTGGCACCAGGGGAAGGAGCTGCATTTCAAACCAGCACCAGCCTTTGGCAGAGGGGCTCAGAGCAGAATAATGATGATGGGATTAGGGAGGGGGAAAAAAAAAAAAGAATTAATAAAAAACTAAATTAAAAATCACACCTCGCTTCACATTGGAAATTGGACTCGGCCACCGCGCCACGTTTGGAGCAAACCTCTTTAAATGCAACCCATTGTGTAGGGAAATTCTCCCCGGAATCTGGGTTTCCAGCACAGCAGCGCTGCAGCTCCCCACGTTCCTGAAATCCCCCGGAAAACGGCGGAAAAAGCAGCGTCCTGGCAGGTCTGGCTGCGGTATGTGGATTTTGTGGGACAAGTCTCTGCAAGAGCCGCGGAGCTGCGGAGACAAAACCACTGGCAGAGGGTGGCACAGGCAATTCCCTCCCAGCTCCCCTCGGGTCGTGTCTGGTAAGGCAGAATCAACCAGCTGGAGATGCGTTTTGCTTTCCCCTCTCCCCCAAAACACACGTGCAGGTTCTGAGTGGCAGACAAAGAGGAGCGAGCGCTGCTTTTTTTGGTGTTTCCCTCCTTTCTCTTCATTTCCTCGTCCCAGTAGCAGAAGGGGAAATTGAGGGGACAGACACGACCGAGTTTGCACTGAAGGGGAAGCAATAAAACCTTCCTACACGCAATAACAACCTCTACCACTCCTAAATATCCCCAAACTGCCAGAAATAAAGACATTGGAAAAGGCTGCTTTGGGGTTCTTTTTTGCCCACCCATGATAAAATGCAGTTTTCCTCCTCACAGATTGAGAGTCGAGCAAAAGGAGGAGTGAAGATGACACAGCTTCTGTACCTTCTGCTCTGCAAATGCTCCCTTTAACCTTGTGCAGCATCCAGCAAACTTCATGAAATCGTTCAGGTTGGAAAAGACCTTTAAAACCATCCAATCCAAGCATCAGCCAGTCTCTAAAATAACAAAAACCTGACAAATATTCTTCTGTTCTTCATCTTCATCTTCTTGCTCATTTCCCTTGGATTTAGGGCGTTTTTTGTGAAGCACCTGCACATGAAGGGTGAAAAGGGAGATTTTATTCTGTGCCTGCAGTTTGGAGCACAGCTTTGGGGACTCTGCCATGGGACGTGGTCACTGGAGAGTGACAAACAGGCACTGCCATCCCGTGGGAGGGAGTCCCTGCAGGTGTTTAGGAGGAGACAGCGCTGGGGGTCGGATTTCACAGAATCACGGAATATCCTGAGTGGGAAGGGACCCACAAGGATCATCCGGTCCATCTCCTGGCCCTTCACAATCCCAAAAATCCCACCCTGTCCCTGAGAGCATTGTCCCGGAGCTCTGGCAGCCTTGGGGCTGTGGAAATTCCCTGGAGAGCCTGTCCAGTGCCCCATCACCCTCTGGGGAAAGAAACCTTTCCTAAAACCCAACAAAACCTCCCCTGGCACAGCTGCAGTTGTTCCCCCAGGTCCTGTCCCTGGTCTCAGAGAGATCAGATTTGTGTCCTTGGCCTTTCGGGGCTTCACATCCCAATCCTTTAAAAGGAAAGCACAGTGAGGTTAGCTTTCATTTTTCCTTGGAAAGCACTAGGATGAGGCATTCCTAAAGGGAAGGGGGCAGCAGGGTGTGGGACTGAGGTGCTCAGGTGAAAAAATAGCCCCAACCCCAGCTGAGTAATTTGGGGGTGTGAAAGCCTCCCCAAAAAAGCCCCGCCAATAAAAGGCCCGTGTTTCACGCGCCGTTAGGCCACAGCCGTGTGCCGGGGGGAGCCCTTTGGAAAGGGGCTGTTCCTGTGTGAAAATCCAGTTGTGAGGGGCTGGGAGGCACAGCTGGACACAGCTGCACACAGCTGCGGGCTGGTACTGGAACTGCAGCGTTTCAGCCCTCGGCTCTGGCATGAGCTCAGGAGGCCCGGCAAGGGGAAGCGCAGCTCGCTCCTGGGTGAGCCGGGACACATCCACCTTCTGCCACGGCTCCCAGCAGCTCCTCCGTGCTCCCCAGTCCAGGCTCCTCCCTCTCCTTTCTCTTCTCTTTTTTTTTAAAAAAAAAATTAATGAAGAAAAGCCTGCCTTTTGACCCCTTTCTCCTGGCAAGTTTCCAAACGCTCCGAGCGTCCGACTGGACTCTCGGTATCAACCCCAGGCCAGGATGGATAAATCCTGCAGCTCCCAAACACTCAGAGGGGAGAATGCTGCTGCTCCCCCAACCTTTCCATGCTCCCCAACCTTTCCATGCTCCCAAACCAGTCCCAGAAGGGGGAGAAGCTGCTGCTCCCCCAACCTTTCCATGCTCCCAAACCAGTCCCAGAAGGGGGAGAAGCTGCTGCTCTCCCCAAACCTTTCCATGCTCCCCAACATTTCCATGCTTCCAAACCAGTCCCAGAAGGCTGCATCTGTTCTGTCTCCCTGATCTTTGTGACGTACGTGGACACGCAGATATTTGGAATTAACAGCAGCTTGGAAGGACTTTTGTATTCACAAATGAGGCAAGGTCCCAGCAGAGCAGGGAAAGGAGGGTGAAGGTAGACTAGGGTCTGGCCCGCCACATGGAACAGGAATATTCGTGCAAAATATTAATTTATTGTCCCTGAGAAAGCAGCAAACCCTCAGGAAGTGGCATCTCGTGGGCTTTTATTCATTTAGGATGCACGTGAGATGCCCAGTGGTTGTTGGAACAGGTGACAAACATCAAAATAAATCAGCTTTCCTTCACTCTGAGCGACCAGCTCTCCATCACCAACATACCTGATGTCCAGGAGGTCTTTAACAAGGACCCAACAAACCCTAAATTGCTCCAAAATGGCTCCGCTGGCCAACAAAGCCTCATTCAGCCCCTTGCCAGCGGGGTAACGCAGCGCCACAGCAAACGGTAAAACACAAAATGAATGTATTTTAGGGCTGGCTTCTGGCCAGATCTCCAAGTTAGTAAAATGGGAAACCAACGTGGGCTGGCTGAACCGGCTGTTTGAACTCTGCCCACTTACAAGGTGGTGCTTCCGCGGAGATGCCGGTGGGGGAGACGGGGAGGAGGAACAGCAGCAGAGACAGGCAGAGCCCTGGCTCCCTGCTGAAGGCAGCATCAGAAGCTCAGAGGTAAAGGAGAGGAACTCACCAGGCTGACATTTGAAGGGTTAATGGGATTTAAGCTTTGATCTCCCAAGAAAACACGCTGAAAACGTAGCCCAAGGCGTGCTCACCATTCTGCTTGCCTGTAAAACAATGCAATTTGATTTTTGTTGGCTTGTTGTTTTTAAGTGGAACCTCATGGGTGTTCTGTTAAATTCAGCCCACAAAAGCAATTTGTGTCATTTTAATGCAGCTCCTGTGCTAGAAATGTTTGTTTTTAAATGCAAGTTTTATTGTTTTCATTGTTGGCACATTAAAAGCTCGATCAATAAGAAAAGCAATTCATGATGTCGCCCTTCAAAATTCCAGCCTTATCTACCCCATAAATTGGGGCAAATTTGAAAGGGTGAGGAATAACGCGAGCTCATTCTTTTGGAATATGAAAAGAATAATTCCAGATCTTCTCTGCTTTGACCTGTCGCTATCCCTCATCTGTCTTAATATTTACGGGAGAGTCAGGCTGAGATACAGCTCTGGGACAGAGGATGGAGCAGAGCATACTGTGATACGTTACACTGTAGTTGTATTTTAGTGTAGGCATCACTTCTAAAATGGAAGAGAAGCCTTCTTTCTGCAGTAAACCTCCAATTCTTGACCAAATATGAAGTGTTTGGGCACAGATTAAGAAAATTATCCCCAAAATGGGGACAAACTCCTGCAAAAAGGGTCAGAACCCAAAGCCTGCCCTCAGGTCTGTCTCCTGAACTGCTACTGGCTTTACATTTAGCCTTGTACAATTCCTTCTACCTCTCAGGGCCTCCTTTTCCCACCTTTACCCAGGGGACAACACTACAATGGGTTTCGTGCTCTTTGATATTTGAAACACGCTCAGAGATTCCTCAGGTGGAGGCGGGAGAAAGAAATCATTATTGTTATATTTTTATAGCCCGTTTCTCCCTGCAGGGTCCCAGAGGTGTTTTAAAGTCTCCATAGTCTTGGGCAAGAAGGAGCAAAGAACATTTGGGGTAAATTTGCAGGAGCAGGATCACTGCAGCAGGAGCTGGACGTGGATGATCCTTGTGGGTCCCTCCCAGCTCAGGATATTCCGTGATTCTCTGACTGATTATTGGATGTGGAGCTGCCACCTCCACTTCCCCTCAAACATCCCCTTCTGATTTCATTTTTCCTCCAAGAGGCTGGCATTACAAGCAGGAACAGGGATAGTGTCAGGTATGACTCTGCATGCCTTCACACCTCATGAAATCCCATCCAGAATGGTAAAATTAATGAGGAAAATTGCCTACTGCAGCAATTTCTGAAATAGCTGTAAATGTTTTATTGCCCGAGCATATGCAACAGCAACTTTAGCAAACCTGCTCCAGCGAGTGCGGTGCAGAAAGGACACAACAGGATCTTTTGGAGAAGCAGACAGCCGTGGCCAGGCTCTGTTTCTAAATAAATTGGCATTAATCATCTGATGACTGCACAGCTTCCTGTAGCAAACCACGCCCAGCAAAGACATTCCCGCTGTATCTCCTCAGTTTCCTGATAATGCCACCAGACCGGCGCTTTTCAAAACAAGAAATGAGCTGAAAACGGGCCACAGGGGCTGCTTGGTGCCTCAAAATCAAACTGGGTTTGGGTTGGGACCCCAAGAAAGTCCACAGGGAAACGGGCTCTTGCTCAGAGCTCACCACCCATGGAATTATTTCATTTGGGTCAAAGATGCCCCTGCTCGAGAAATGAAAGGGAAACGACTGCCTGGTAAATGGGGGGAGTTTTGGACCAGCCCACAGCAGGAGGGGCTCCATCACATCACAGCCACCACAGAGGTGGGGCCATTTGTCCACCCTGTCCATCCAGGGACACTCCACCCGGGCAGGGAAGGACACCGGCGTTCGAGAAAACTTCCCAAATCATCCCCAAACTCACTGCTGTGACCAGTGGATGGCCGGTCCCAAGGGGCCACAGGGAAGGACCTGAAGGTCAGATAAGGGCGCTAAACCAGCCTGGTGACCTTCTGCTGCTGCTGGACCTTGGTGTCCATCACCTCCCACGTGCTGCCAGCCCACGAGGCCCCCGCAGTGGGGACAAAGTGCCAGGGTGGCTCTGAGGAGGTGGCAGGAGCCTTCACGTGAGGGGTTTGAAAAGCCCTCGAGAGTCACTCACTGGGGGAGAACTGAAACCACAGGACTGAAGTGGCCACTCTACACCTTGTAAATAAGATTTGAGCCCGAGGGGTGCAGAGCATCAGGAGCTCCCCGTTTACCCAGCCCAGGCTGCTCGAAGCTTTCAGCATCTTGCAAGCTCAGCTCAGAGCTGCAGAACTTATTCATTAGACCAGCAAGTAGCTGGGGATAGCTCATCTATATGCTGGAAGGGGCTCCCAGAAGACATTTGCTAAATAATTTAGGAACAAAACCCAGCAATGATAATAAAAAAAAAAACAAAACCCAAGAAGTTTTTCTCCCAGATGATCTGCAAATACAAAACAGCAATAAGTCTGTCAAATGAACTCACCTAGTGCTACTCTCATATTCCCTACCATCCTCCCAATCCTGATTCTCCTCTGATTCAGCAGCTTTCCTCCTTTTGGCATTTCTGGCTGGCAGGGCTGGATGTACTTGGTTAGAATTCAATACCACGAGGGGGTTTAGTAACTGAAAGCTGCTTTTTTTATTTTTCCCCTCCTTTTTTCCCCTCCTCTCTTCAGCAGCTCACAGGAGGTAAACAAAAGTTTAGAAGGGTGCCCTGCACGATTAAGGTCGGTCAAATTTAAACTGCTTCAGTCCTCCTCAGGTTCCACCAGTAAAAGTCAAAAGCTCCCTTTACGTTCTTCAATTAAATTAAAAGAGGAAAAATGAAACTGCTGTTTGAAATCTCTGGATCAGCTGAAAAACATGAGAGCAGAGCCCTTGCCAGGGTGCTGTAACATTCAGGAGGAGCCTGGCCCGGTGCTGTGCAAAGCACATTGCCCAAGACAGGTCTGGGCTCTCACTGAAAGCTTTAAATGAGGTAAAGCAAGGAAGAAGAGAATAAGACTGAGAAAATGAGCACCAAGCTGGAATTGACTTGCTGGCCCTCCTCCAAGCCCAGGCTCAGCTCTGTGTGTTACTTTTAAGATCAGTGTCATGCAGGGGCCTTCAGCCAGACCCTGCTTTCTGTGGATGGACACAGAAAGGGACACTGCCGTGGTCCCTTCTGGAACCATCCCTTCTACGACATCCAACCTTAAACCCAGCTTTCAAAATGACTGCAAAGAGGGGAGAGAAATATTAACAGCCACGAGACAGATGGTGCCATAATAAAATCCTCTCTCTCCTCTTACTTTATTCTACTGCTTTTGCTTATCAGGACAGCTCCCCCAAAAGCACATCGTGCTTGCACTCCACATGTTCATTTTGTGCCTGCTAGATGATCCAAAGGAAGGGCTGAAAACCTCTCAGAGCTCATGGCACTGATCTGATGACCTGACGAAGCTCAAACCAAGAACCAGTTACTAGGAAATAAAGACAAACCATGGCTGCTCTCCAAAAGAACTCATAAATCTAAACATCTCCTGCTTGCTCTCCTGTAACAGCTCTAATATTTCTTCTGCTTTTACCTTGTGAAGGCTGTTCATTATTACTTTCACCTCTTAGCCTCTCTCAGGATGTCAGCTCCATCTGCCACAGCCTATCTGGGGTGAATCTCAGCAAGCACAGCTCAGGTGCTCGCTTCCCCCCTCCTCCTGAATTCTCATACTTGACACAGCCCTTCAGAATATACAGAATATCTTTTTCAATCAACATGCTGCAGTCTCCTCACCTCTTGACTTTTTTTCCCCCCCTCTGCCTCTCCATCCCCAATCACTCTCTGCTCGTCCTTCATTTCATTCTTACCTCGGAATTACTGAGAGTGATACAGAGGATGATGCCTCATTTTGCTTAGTAATGGTTTTGCTGAACATCTCAGCCTCCACTTCAGCTGGCACATTAGCAACCAGAGAATAAACTCTGATTGTTTTGACACTCTACCACTTGCCAAGCCTGAGCCCAGGTAGCACTGAAGGCTGCAGCATTCAGCTCTGCTTCGAGGAGCAGAGAATTCCAGCCTTTGTTGACTCGTATTTGGCTTCTCCCGTACAAATGTTTTCTGAACTCCTTTCATCTCTACCTCGCTGCTGCTGAGCATGTCATTTCCCATTCCCTGTTATTCAACAGCCTTTATACTCACACGCAGCCCAATTTTCTGCCAATATCATCTTTTCATTTATGTCAACTGGATTACATGTTGCTCCTACCTGCCTCCGAGTTACCGCTCATTTTCTGTGTCAGGTGAAGTTATCTCACAGCACACAGAGCGGGTTTTATTCCACAATTGCATTCCTTTATGTCTTCAAATTGCTTGCCACAGAGCAGGCTGTAATTCTCCTCTGGTGTAAAGCTCATCAAGACAAAATAGAAATAAGGGAGCTGGCACTGAGGGTTCTGGTCAGCTGTTCCTCCAGCACGAGCCTTTTTCCAGGAATTATAAGAACAGACATCGCTGAAGAGGATTCTAACACTTGTGGGATGAATAACCTGTCAGTAGGTGAGGCTTTCTCTCTTGTCACGTTAATTAGCAGTCATCTCCTTCCTTTAAACATAATCCTTCCAAGACTCCCAGCCTTATTTATTTATTTTTCCCCCTGCAGTTGGGTGTTCTCCCTCCGCGGTCGGGGCTGGCGTCAGTAGATGGCACTGTGACATTCACTCTTCCAGCTTCCTTTTTGTTCAGCCTACGAGCAGAGCTTTGAGTTTTCACTAAATTTTTGTGTGTGTGTGTGTGTGTGTGTGTATTATAATTAGTTTTTGTTTATGCAAGGTTCTGGAGTCCTTCGGGAGCAAACTGTGGAAGCAGGGAGATAATTTGCTTTTCTGCTTTCGCCCCGCTCTCTGATTGAGGTCAGTTCTTGAGCCAGAAGCAGTCTCTGGGTACCAGTCACTGAGGTGATGCTGAGATTCCTATAAGAAGGGATTATCCTGCATATTATCCCACCTCTCTCGCTCCAAGGCTGGCACACCAGACTGAACAGGGCCAATAAAGTGGGCATGCAGGGGCACTGCCCTCCAGCAGCTCGGCAATCTCCAGCGCCCAGCGCTTTTTGCCCCGTGACAGCAGATCCGTGGTGCTGTCTTTAGGAGAGGACTCATCCTCCAAAGAATGGCACGTGCAAGTGGAAACCCATCCTCGGGGCCCTTTGGTTGGATTCCTAAAGTCGGGAACACAGGCTCCAAACCCAGGCTCATTAGCAAAGGTGGTACCCTGAAATTCAGAATCTGATTATTTCCAGAGATCTAGACAGGGGTTTGTCCAGCACATCCGAAACCTGTGGAATGTCAAGACAAAAAGGAAACAAAAAAGGATGAAATTCAGTGCCAAAATACGGAATGAAAAAGCCTCCCAGTTGGCTTAGTCAACACCATCAGTGTCAGATGCCTTAAGTTATTTGCTTTCTTTTTGGAGGGAGAAAATAACCAACATTGTTACGTTTTAGCCCTGCTTAACTTAAGATTCTTGATCTGATGGTACCTGGAAACCTCAGTGAAGGCACAGAGCCCTGTTGAGCTAAGTGCTTTTCAAACAGGAGATAGTAAATGGATTTAGATGAAGATGTTATCAACTGATTTCACAAAAACCCTTCTCTCTTTTTTTTTTTTTTTTAAATGTGAACTGAATATTTATCTCGTTTTTTACTAAGGCACCTTTAAATTTTTCTTGCGTTTTCCCCTCTGTTTTGAGCAGCAAGTTCACCCCTCCCTTTTGAATTTTGGTAATGATTTAGCAAAGAGCAGCATTTCATAGATGCAAAAAGACAGCAGCAAATGAGGGGAAGGAGAATTATAAAAAATTCACCCAAAAAAAGAAGTGTTAGCATAAACATCTCTCGTAAATACAAACGCGTGCCCATCGATTCAGGCACACACATGCACAGAGTGCATTTCAGTGCACACAACGTCCTTTTGACCTCACAGGATGAAGTGTCCTTAGCAAGAATTACAATTATCATCAAAGGTTGATTAGCAAGTGTCAGATTGACAAGGAGTCATCAGCAAATATAAATATAGGTCCTGGAAGGAATAGAAAGCCTTTGTGGGAGCTGATAGCTTCTTCCAGCACTGAACCTTGATTTTCTGCTTCTCCATGACTTTATTTTTAATCAAAGGATGTCAGAGAGACAAGAAGAGCTCGGTGGGCTTTAATATCTGCCCATAAAACATATTCCTCAGAGTGTGACTGACCAGTTGTAACAACCCTGAGACAAGGACAACTCGGGGAAAAAAGTTGTGAGTTACTTCAGGGAGGATTTTTGACATCAGAGACCCCCGAGATGTAGCAGGAGAATTATTTTCCTTTAACATGCTTACAGCTAAAGGGTTGGCTTCCATTCAACTAATAGAAGTGTTAGTGCTTAGAGCCTGCATGCCTGGCATTCCTGCAGTAATACAATTCTGTATTAAAATCTATTCCAGTTGCTTGATTTATGAAAATGGTTAAAACGTGCTGCACTCGCACCCAGCTCATTGGATCAAAAAGGGGGGGAAAAAAAAGAAGAATTAATTTTTAAACAGAAAGAAAAAGCAAGTGAGAGAGGTCACACTGTCGTCCCTATCTCAGAAGCGAAGCTTTAGTCCTTATAAAAGTTGCCTGTATCCAAAATGTGACAATTTTATTTCAGAAGGTGACGACGTTTTAAGAATTTGTTGCAACTTGCGGACAAAGCCGCGGTTGATTCGCTCTCCAGCATTCCCTGGATTTTGTAATATGTCAATACATCATGTTAATGCAAGTTTTTAAAAAAGGGGAAGAGAAAGCAAAAGCTCCCTTCCTTTTTAAGTATGAGTAATCTATCCAAATCCTACTGAGACACACAAAGGAACGCCGGCAATTTTCCCTTTCATAAAATGCGGACTTTCTTTAAATACTTCCTCCCTACATTTTCAAAGCGGGGCTGTATGAAATGAAGGGGAAATGACACCCTTCCCCATTGAAAAGGAGATTATGTAAAACTGCCTGGAGAAGCCAGCCGTGTTAATGCAAATACAAGTATGATCTTATTCATAAGTTGCCATTGTGCTGGCAGAACATGCCTTGGCTCCGTGTGTCCACCTCCAGCTCCGGGTGAGGAGGAAAACCCTTTTCTTTCGGGATACGCGCCGCCCCTGGTTTGCAAATAAATATGAAACCCCAAAGATCACTTTAAAGAAGTGGAGGGCTCGGTTGGCCATTGTGCTGAGCACTCGATGCCACTTGAAGCTAATGAGAGCAGTCAGCAGCCCTGACAATAAGGCACGGCGCGGATTTCGTGTGCCCAAAGGTGCTGGGGACACTCGGGAGCAGCCGGGGCTCCTTCCCCGCTCCTGAGCCGGCAGCCAAAGCACCGAGTGGGGACAGCCTGGCCCTGGGAAGGGCTGGAAAAAGCCAAACCCTGCCTGTGCCACTGACTGCGTTAGACACAGCCCCTCCTTCTGCCGGCCGCTCCACGGCGTCCCCCCGCTGGAAAAGCATGGGTCATTCCCATCCTCTCCCAGCGCCCTCGGCTGCAGGACGCGCTGCATCGGTGCCTTGCTCCCCCCTTGAGAGGTTAAAATCATGGGCTCATTAACGTTGGACAAGACCTCTGAGATCATCAAGTCCAGCCTTTAGTTCAGGCCCTAGGCCTGGCACTGCAGGCTCAAAGCGTAAATTCACCCCAGACCACGTTCAAGGCCAAGCGATGCCTCAGAGGAAAACAAAGCAGAGGGAAAAGTTGTCATTGCAAAGCTCTGAAGTCCAATCAAAATCCAGCTCGTGGCTGAAAAATTCAAGATATAGGTACATGGATTTGGCCTTTTGAAAGGAAAGAATATTGCATGGAATAAGGGAGAGGGGATGCCCTCAGCCACCGAAATGACAGTTCAGTAGAACGTGGTTGGAGAAGCTGCAGTACTGCAAACAGGCACAGAATCTGACCCTTCGTCGCTCAAAGTGCTCCCTAAGGCGTTTTATTCTTGTATGTGAACAAGGAAAGTCCATCCTGGTACACTTTTAGAGTAACTTGACAGGGGAGCTGACCCTCTTTCTTCTGTCGACCACTTTTTAATCTTCTCTGCTTTCCATGGAAACTCCTGGTCGGGTGAGGAAGCCCAAGGCCTTGGCTGTGTGTATTTAACTTTGGGCTGCTAAAGAAGGCCTAATTAATCTTCATTATGTGTGCCTTTTGAAATAGATGCCTACACTGAGAGCCCTTCCTGTGCAGCCCCAGTCCAGAGGAGTTTCTGGCTCAGCCTGGAAGACCCTGGGGTCTTATCATAGGAAGGGCTGTTCAGTATTTGATGGAGAAATGATTACACAGCTCTTCCTACCCTCTCCCACTTATACATGGCAGCTGTTACCAGTCAACCTGTGTTTATTTGTTTGCTGGCCGAAGGTGGATAATGGCCAGGCCAAACCAAAAACCTTCATCCAGTTTTTAATTATCAGGACTCCTTCAAAGCAGAAAGGTTTGATTTTGCCCAAAACCGTGACAGAGCGAATTCCCTTATTTTAAAATAAGAGTAATACCAGGTCATTCGATTGAAAAAATCAATCTGTTTTAAATCCCTGAGGGTTATTTATGATTATTTAGGGTTTTTTTTTTAAGTAATACCTCAAAAAAATATAACAGGACTTTACTGTCTGCGTCACAGCAATCTGAGTTAGTTTTAAGCAAACAACTAAAATACAAGGGTTTTTAAGCTACAAGAAACCAAAAATTATTCTAAGATATATTTTAGCAGTGGCAGTGCAAAGACCTTCAGGGCTTGGTTCAGCAGTCAGGGGCCAAACCCCACCCTGTGGTTGAAGGTCTGACTTTTTGGAAATGTGTAAAACATCATCAACCCCAGCATGGTGGAAATTCTGATTTCCAGGCATTTAATGGCTTTGCTTTTTAGATCCATTTCCGTTGGATAGAAGCACATTAGATCATTGCCCAAAATCTTTATCTGAGGGGTCACATTTCCAAGTGTTCCTCCACTGCAAGGACTCAAACATGACATGCATCAACACCCAAAAAAAAGAGGTGATGTGGGGAGAAGCCAGCTAAATTTAGGGATTTGCTCTTTTTTATTTACTATTTTGACAGAATCGGGGGAAAGAAAGTTAACTTCCTCTCCCCCTCCCAGCCAGTTTTATTCTTTAATCTCTCCAAAGAATTATTAAATCTTTTAAAAGATCAAACACTCGGATCCTTCACAAAGGTTGTCACAATGAATTCATTTGCAGAGCTTTCATCCCTCCTTCCCCACTGTGCTGAAATAATGTTGACTATTTTTCGCTGTCTCCCTGGCTTGCTGGAAAGATCCAGTGGCAGAGGTTGTTGCAAGGACTCGATCTCCCACTCTTTTCCCACCTGGCACTGAAATTTCCCCAGGAATTAAAAATGCAGGAGGAGGGACCTTGCTGTGGCTGCGCTGCCCAAAAATGAGCTCAGAAAAGGAGCCTTGCAGAAGGTGGTTCCTGGCACTGCAGAGCAGAGGGAAAGGGAACAGCAGAGATCCCTAAAAAGGGAGGGTGAGCCCTAAAAAGGGAGGGTGATCCCTAAAAAGGGAGGGTGATCCCTAAAAAGGGAGGGTGAGCCCTAAAAATTCCATTCTTTAGGAGCGCTACTCCTGGTTTAAGAGAGCAGATCTGATTTTATTCCTTGGTAGTACAATTAGTACCAATCAGAGCTGTGTAGAACATCAAATTTATTTGGTTTAATTAGAGATACCTCAATTAACAAACACACACACACCCCCCACAGAAGCAACGCAGACACAATTGATGAAATTCATAATTTTGTTCAGTTTCTTACAGAACCAGAGTCTTTCCTGCCAAAACTTTTAAAGGAAAGATGTTTTAGATAGACAATATTCATTCTCTTCAAGACTGGTCTGCTTCAAATGAGAAGGATTTTAAAATATACTATTTTACACTAAAACAGGAATTTAAAATTGCCTGGTTTTCAAAGTCCTCCCTGAGTTCCACCACGTGCCAATGAGTCCTCTCAGAGCAGCAAATTATTTTTTTTAATTAATCATTTGGCCTTTTAACGGGATGTGGGGTTGCAGGGGGAGCAAAGCCAGAGCAGTTCTGGATCAAGTTTTTGGGTTTCATACCCAACAGGTCGCGTTGCCCCCGTGCTATTCCGTGTTCCCCACGGCTGAGAGCAGGCAGGCTGATCCCAGAGAGGGCAGCAGAGGAGGAATGCAGGAGGGTGTGATGCCAGCGATAAAGGAGAGGTTCGGGTTGTTTAGTCTCTCACGTCATAAATCCACCTCTCCCTGATTACAGAGCACCATGTCTGAGGGACTCAAAGGAGGGATCGTTCTGCTTTGAAAGCCCTGCTCTTTGATCTGAGGGCATCAAATCTCTCTTCAAGCTGAGTCCTGAGCCTGGGTGACATGGGGAACTGTCCTGAGGCCATCTCTGGGGCCACAGCCCCAGAGAAGTTATCTGGAATAACTTCAGGTGCAGAGGAAACGACAAAATGGGATGGAGAACGCAGAGAACAACACCCTTGGAAATGGGGATTTATAAGTGTGACAAACATCTCCCTCCCATCAGTTCCTCCCTATCACCTTTAAAAAGCAATCCAAATATAATTTCAGCTGTTAATTTTCCAATGATTCCAAGTTTTCCATGTTCTGGTCGGACACTTCCACAGCCCCATCACAGACGATGCTCCAGACTCTCCAACAATGAGCACGCCAGAACAATAAAACAACAAATGCACACCTCCATTAAGAAAAAAAAAAAAGACTCCCCCAGGCTAAATGAGGAAACAAGCCTTGGAAATTGGGTAAAAAACCAGAAATTCCATGATTTATGGAACTACCAGCGCTTCAGCCCATCGCTTTCCCAAAACCACACAGAGCTTTTGAGGAAAACCAAGTAACTTCTTTTCCAGAGCAAGGGCAAGGAGGTTCAAACATCCATCCCACTTTTCGAAGGCCAGAAGGAGCAGATCCAGTCCCCAGAAGAAGCTGGCTTTCACCAGGCTTTGGCTCATCCTTGCAGCTCTCATTGCACAACCTCCCCCTGCAACCAGCCCAAACAGCTGGCAAAAATGACATTGCTTCGCTTAGAAAGTCATCAGATTTGGGGTTTTACTACCAATCAGCAAATTTTGCTGTGCCTGCCCAGTCGACCAAAGTATTAAGAATTCCAAATTACCACCAAGTCAGGGCTCAGTAATGAAAAATGTATCATATCTGACCTGTGTGTTAATTAAGTGCATTTTCCTACGTGAGGAGCTTTCCATCTTTATAAACACCAATAAAACACCTCTTGAACAGGTTCTAATATGTAACGGGATTTCTATAAATCCTCCCCTTTCCCCCCAAATTAAAGAGAAGTTCTGATCTTCTTTGGAAGTGATCAGGTGTTTAAGGATCTATGAATTTTATGTCGTTTAATACAACCAAAGTCCACAAATTTCCAGAAACAGCTACAAAAATCCCTGAAAAGAAACAACCTTGTTGTCTAATAACCACGCCAATAAATTCCTGCGCTGCTGACTTATTGTTGTTAAATTTTTACTTTAGCAAGGATTATTAAACCTCACGGAGCCATCCCACGAGGGGGTCGTGGCTTCTTGTGTCTCTGCCCCCAAGAAAACATGGATTCTATCACAATCACAGGCTTTGCTTTCCCCGAGGTGAATTCTCTCAGGGACTGCACAACAGGGGGGCACCAGGGCAATGTGGGACCATGAGGAGATTCAAGCTCAAGCTCATTTCCTCCTCAATCTTTGGCGGTGAAGAACAGAGTGGCGAGAGCTCGCGCGGCATCCTGGAGGCACAGAAACCCTCCTCAGAAACCAACCTCGCTGGGCTGGTGGGAGAAATCCCCCCACGCCGACTGCCTCGGTCAAAATTTGGAGCACAGCAGCGGCTGGCTGATAGTTCTCACTGATTTTCTGAGGGACGCGGCGCAGAAGGAGCAGCAAACCCAACAAGGTGATTTTTCAGCTCCGTGTCGTTGGCCAAATGGTGGAAATTGAGCCGGTTCCCACCTCCTCTTCCTGCCCAGACCCCAGGTCTCTGCTTTCCCTGTCCCGTACTTGGACACAGTGGCTGTGTTTTGGCTGCTCTTGCCGGGTTTTTTGCTGCTCCCAGCAGCTGTAGGCAACTGTTTCCTCCCCACCATCTGCCCAGCCTGGATCGCTGCTCTCTCTCACGCTGTGCCTGAGCACAGACCTCGCTCAGAGCTGGGGTAAATTGGCATTTGCAGCCCAGGGACCTTTGGAGGACACCAGCTCCTGCTTCTGTCCGTTCAGGTCAAACCTTTATGCCAACATCCAAAAGTTTCTTGGAGCCATCCCACTTTTTACAGCCCTCCTTCAGCTGACCGTAAATGAAGCAGCTTTTGAGGTCTGTTGTGCTCACAGGTAGCTCAAATCTGGTTGTTGTCTCCCTTTCCAGCCCTGCTTTTGTCATCCACATCCCCCTGCTTCCCTGGCATTCCCACTGGCATTCATCTTCCACATCTAAAATAACCTTTTCCTGCATTTTCACTTCAAAAAAATAAGTCCCAAGGGCGAGAGCTGAATTATAACACTGTGATAAGAATTCATCATTATGAGGCATTATATTATTGAATACTGGAGGAGAGAGCTGATCTAAAGCAGGGAGAAAGGGAACCAATCAAATATGGCAACAAAAAAAAATTGGAGAGAAGGGAAATGTTGGTGTTTTAAGGAAAAAAAGAAGATAAATAAAAACCCCATTTCCTTTTAAAGTGCTATGGGAAGTTTTCCCCTCATCTGAAGCTGAGCACGGATCTCTCTCCCCACAACACCATTGTAACTTTCCTCCCCCAAATATTTAAATTTTACTCCCAGTGCTAATTTTGGGAGCTGGAAGAGCTTTGCAGAGCAGCAAAAGTTTAGGGGATTCCGAGCTCAGCTCCAAACTCATCCTCAAGGAGCCCCAAGCCAGGAAAAGGAGCCATGGGGATGATTTACCTTCCAGTTCAGCCCATGCTCGAGCATTCCCAGAATTTGGGACCCCGACATAAATCAGCTGCAGGCATCCAGCAAACTGGATGTGATGCTGCAGAACTGGAACTTCAGGTTGCAATTCCCATCCATTTAAGGACCAATTCCCATTTTGTTAAATTAATTTTAGCCCTTTTTTTCTCC
>VZRQ01001986.1:169728-223605 GCA_013397975.1 Machaerirhynchus nigripectus
TTTTTTTTCACCTTAATCCTGGTGCTGTAATGAGGCTGGGATGGAATGTTTATGGATTATATAACGTGTGCTGGTATTTGAGGTTTCATTCATTATCTGGCCAGGATTAAGGTTAATTAAGGGACCGCAAAAGAGGAAAGAAAAGAAAGAGATAGGACTTTAAATGCCTAAAAATCACATTTTCCTTGCTACATCCAACCCTCAGCTCCCTTAAAACAGTGATTTCACTACTGATGAATGGTGGAATTAAGGTCCAGGGATTGCTGTGTCCTCTTTGCAGGCAAGGAAAGTTATTTTCCCTGTCTCCCACCACCCTTCCCACACGCAGGCAGCAGCTGTAAACCCGATGCCACGAAATCCAGGCCAGTGCTGCCTCCTCCCCCACAGCCCCACTCGCTGGAGCCAAGGTTTCGCCCAGCATATGGTCCAGAATTCACTGCCATAAATCATCCTGACTGCCAGCTCCTGCAGCAGGTTGGGCCAGACCCAGGAACGGCTGAGGGGGTCTGCAGGTACCAAAATCTCTACCAGGACCCAGAATTGCCTGGGTCAGAAGCCAGCTACTCCAGAGGAAGAGCCTCCACCCCCTTTCCATCTGAGAATTCCAGCGTTTCAATCCCAGAATTGACTCAAGTGGCTCCAGAAGTATTGCAGGATCGAGGAATTCAATGTTATTGGTACCAAATCCCCTGGCTGTGCTCAGACTGCAGCAATCCTACAGGAATTAGCAACAACAACAACAACAAAGGTGATAGAACGACTCTTTTTGGGGGAAAAAAAACACCCACAGAGAGGTGGGTGGTGACACCAGCACTTGACACAGTGACACCGTGGATGGAACGTCCACCCTGAAATTCATTTGAACCTGTCCTGACCCTTAAAAAGGGTTTAAATAACTCCATAAAATCATTAAGCTTGGAAAAGATGTCTAAAATCAAGTCCAACCATCACTCAGCACCACCAAACCCCGTCCTCAGGTGCCACATGCAGACATTTTTTGAACCCTTCCAAGGATGGTGACCCCACCTCTCCCATTCCAACGCTCCACAACCCTTCCCATGAAAATATTTGCCCTGATATCTGCTCCAAACCTCCCCTGGGTGCTTTCCAGGGAAGCTTTTCCGTGCTGTAGGTACCAGGAACGAGCTCAGGAGGAGAAGGAAAGGTGGGAAATGCCCAGAGCAGGGGTGGAGCAGCATCCCTGGGCTCTGGTCCTGCTCCCTGGGTGTTTATCCAGGGGCTGCTTAATGCAAAATGCAAAAGCTGTCCCGAATCCCTGCATTTATTGTTAATGGCACTTGAAGTCAAAAGCACCCTGATTCATTTAGTGGGGAGTAATCATTTACTGTATTAGCTAATCTATTTATCAATATCAAGTCAATTATTATGAGGCATGGAGAGGGGCTGGTAATTATGCAATGTAAACAGAAAGGATGGGATGGGGGAGTAATTCTATTTACTCATAATTCCAAGTATTGGAAAACAGTCGCAGTGGCTGCAGAACACAGAGCCCACCTTAAAGAAACAGGGGCAGAAAACTCTCCCCCAAACGAGGATTTTCTGATCAATACTTTTAACCAATAAAATATTTAGAGTTGTGACAAACCTTTTTTTAATGTTACTGCCTGTATGAGCCTTAGAAAGGTATGAAGTAGTTCTAAATATCCAACAGGGTTCTTAATACCCCACAGTTTAGATCCTCTGATACATCCTTGAAGTCAAAATTTATCCCAATGTATCCGTATTTTCATCTGCACATTTACAAGGATGACCAAGCAAAAAACATCTTTGTGGAGAACCAGAGATGAAAACACCGAAATAACCAATGGGTAGGCTAAGAATTCACAGGAATTTAAATTATAATTGCCATTGACCAAGTAACCGAGTAGAATAAATGCAATCTGATTTAATAATTCTTTTGGATTTAATAATTTCACATTTGTGCCATGAAAATGTTTTCTGTGTTTCTGGAATTATAGCCCAAAATAATTGCTGCAGTCTCTCGAAGGACCCTGCCCTTCGTGTCTGCCCGACAGAGAATAAACCCAGAAAACCTTCAATACTTCTGGCAACATCATCCCCCGCTTCCACATTTGTTTCCAAGCCCCTGATCCACCAAACTGAGCAGTTTCTCAGGGCTGTTTTGGGGGTTTTTTTAAAACATCTGAACTGATCGTTTCCCTCATGGATCCAGCCCCGTGTCTACCTTCCCGGTGAGGCTGCCGCTCCCCAGATGATTTAATCAATATTAAAGCTTCCAAGAACTGCAGTTGTCTTATTTCCAATAATTTGCAGCATCACATTGAGGTCACCCCGCTCCATCCCAGGCTAGAATTCCGTGCTGGCTCTGCAACAGCAAGGAAGTTTATTGGCCTCAACCTTTTCAAAAGTTATCTGCGCTAAGAATAGCAAAACATTACCGTGCACTCAATTTTTAATGGAGTTACAGCAGAAGAACCCAATCTATTCATGGTTTTTATGGCTTCAGCACTCCCATCTCTCTTCTCCTTCTGCTCCCTTGCCATCCATAATAAATAATTATGGGCATCCATGGGACACAGGCAAATATTGGCAGGTTTGGTCTTTATTTAGGGACTGGATATTTGGGGATGGGAGGGTTATGGTGGTCCCTTTTCCCACTAATCAATGCCCTGCACCCAGGACTCCAGAACCTCTTTAGTGGCACTTTATTAGGGAAAAAAACCCCATGCAGACAGCAGCAAAATTGTGTTCTCTGCATTCAAACCCTCCTAACCAGGCGTTGCCTCAGGTGTGGGACTGGGAACTGTGGATGTCTGTCAAGGAAATAAAGAAATAAGAATAAGGGGAGGCCCTTTTATCTCACAAATTGCCACATGCATGCACATCTACTGGCACACATGCCTCCAAATGCCACATTTTGTCTTGAAAACATCTAAACTCTTGGCTTTGGTGAAGTTGCAGGGCATCGAATTCGGCTTGGTGGGAATATTTGATTTAATCAGTTTGGGACAAATCATAACTGGCTAATCCTTGAATAATGTGAGGATCTGAGCTGCATTGTTACTTTTCTCCCTCCTGGTTGTTTTTTTTTTAATTGAGAAAAACAGATTTGGGGGCTATCACTGCACAGAGCATCATTTAACGCCCTGGAAAACAGAGTTCTTAAATCCCTCCACTCTTCTTTTTTAAAACAAATACATTGAAGTTGGGAAAACCTTGAAACAAAACATTTTCTCCTCAGTTTTTTCCTCCCCTGAACCCTGGCAACGAAGGCTCAGCATCATCCAGAGGTAGAAAGGGGAAAATTTCACAGCAGGCAGAGAAGTCACCTCCACACGAGTTGCTGCAGGAATTAACCAGCGGCTCCTGTCACCTCTCAAACCCAAATGGCACCACAACAAATTTCCAGCAATATCAGAACGCACCCGAGGGCACCAAGGGGTGAATCTTTTGCCTGCAAGCTTTAATTTCATTATTTTTAACTCTGTCTTTTCCAGTGGTGGCGAAATGGGAATTGAGATGCTTTGCAAAGTATAAAAAAATGAGGGTTTTTTGCCTCATTTCTCCCTTAAATCCTCCTCACCCTCCTGGCAGGGCTGAGGTGAAATGGTGCCATGTGGGGATTTCATCAACAACCAGAGAGCAGAAGATGCTGAAAGTCCCAACTCTCTCCCTCCTGCAGCCCCTGCACGGAGGGGAAATGGTGGGGTTAAGAAAATAAAGTTCTCTCCCAGTAAGGCAGGCACATAATGAATACAGCATTATTATGCAGAAGGCCTCTTGAGACAGCAGCCTAAAAAATTCCACTGAAAAAGGAAACACCTGTTGGAATATTAACTAGGACAAAGTCAAGCAAGGAGAAAGAGGATAGGTGGCCAAGAGGTCGGAAAAATCAAAGAGGAAATGTTGGAGGGATTTTTCTTTATTTTTTTAAAGAGTGTGACATTGGTAATATTTGAGTTTTAAGCGCAGCAAGCCGCCTTCTCTTCATGAAAGGATCCGGAGGCGACAGAAAAGACAAGAAAAGCCAATATTGAGCAAATCATCTCGGTTTTTAAGAGCAGAACTGTGTTGGGCATCCTTAAGCTGTACAGCCTAACCAGGCACCTCCAGGAGCTGATGGGTTCCAGGTACGGGAAACCACTTACAGCTCTTGTTTAACAAAGAATAAGGAGTAAAAAAATATTATTAAATAATGAAAATTGTTGAATATTTTAAGGAAAAATCTCAAAACCATTAGTAAATCTGTTCTGACCAAGGGAAGTTTCCATCAAGCTGAACTCACCGTCGTGTTCTATGGGTTTCCAAAGATTTAATACACTACAAGAATAAATTCCACTTGGTGCAAAAGCAATCTCTGAATTCCGTGGAGAACTCCAGCATCCTTCCCTGCCCATGGCTCTGCCTAGGAGACTGAGGGACAGGTGAGTGAGACCAGAGGCCCTGCATCACTCCGGGCAAGGAGAATTTAACTGGGGAAACCCGAAGAAAACAGAATTTAGAAAGGCCCTGCACAGTTTTGGTCCCAAGGCTGCACCCAGCACATGCAAAACCAAAAACCCTGCTGTGACCTCTGCTGTACATCCCAGCGCCAGGTTTGTGAAACCCCAAAACCCCAAACCATTTAGGGTTTTTTTCTTTAGGAAGGTGACCAAAGCTCACACTCTGCAGTATTTGCTGCCTAACTGGGAGATGTACCATCAGCCAGCCCCTGTCTTCAGCTGAATGCCCAATTCAGGCGGATTTAACACAGGTTTGAGAGCACTATAAAGCAAATGAGCACTTAGACCACGCTAGGAAACATGATCCTTAGTTGTAGTGCACTTGTAAGCATTTTTTTCCCTCCAATACTTTTATTTTAAAGGGAATAATGTTTCTATCCCTATAATACACTGGAGGAGTATCTCAATCCTCTTGTAAAAGTCCCCGCGGAGCATGAAAATAACGTGTTGCAAAGGTTTAAACTTGACATGTTGAGGGGGGGCTGAGCTCTGCAGGGCTCAGCTCTCCAGCACAGCTCTGCAGGCAGGGAGGGAAGGCTGGGATGCAGAGGCTGAGCACGGGATGCCCATTCCCAGAATCTCAGCCTTTGGAGCAGGCTGGATACAGAAAATGATCACGAGAGATGGAAAGCACAACGCTCTTACAGCCAGGCAGCCATTTCCCACTGCCTGCCTGGAGAAGGAGGAGAAGAAGAAGAAAGAGAAAGTGGAGGGGGGAAAAAAATAAATAAATAAAAGCCGAAACCCCAGCCTCTCACAGGGCTCTGTCTTGGCAGCTTAGCAAAAAAAAAAAAACCACCCAGAGCGGCGCTTTCAGCTGAACCCCTCCACCACAAACCAGGATGTCTGAACGGCATCTCCCCGCTCTGCAGCGGATCGATTCCCCACCGCGACACGAGCAAGGAGCAGGAGCCAGCCCCAGCCCCATTTATTGACCGGGAGGGACGGGCTTTGCTTCCTGCGCCGGCTGCCGGTGCTCTCCGAGAACCGAGCCCCTCCCCTGCTCGAGGTACTCGCATTTTACACACGGCTCAGGCTCATCCCTTTCATAATGAGCTTCGCTTTATCCTGATTACCTGGAAAGCACATCAGCCTGTCATACCCAGCCCCGGTAATCCTTAACCCTTCCCACGCCGCCTCCATCCCGCTGCGGCGCACAGCAGCCTGCACCTGGGTTTGCCCTTGGGGCTTTTCCTCCCTGGAACAGCTCGGTGGCCGCTCCCAGCTGGAGGCGGGAGAGGTGGGGATGCTCTCTCACGAACACGCGGGGTTGTTTCCCTGCTGGAGCAGCCGCTTTCACACGGCCGAGGAAGATCTGAGCAGGCACGCGTGTGAAGGAGAGCAGGAGGGAGCGGGATGATGATGAAGGGGAGAGGCATCGACAGCGAGGGCAGCCCAAAACAGAGGTTTCAGCACATCCTAAAGCATCAGAGATATCCCTGGCCATGGCAGCAGGTCGGAAATCGATGATTTTT
The DNA here is from genome assembly GCA_013397975.1 of Machaerirhynchus nigripectus. Taxonomy (NCBI): domain Eukaryota; kingdom Metazoa; phylum Chordata; class Aves; order Passeriformes; family Dicruridae; genus Machaerirhynchus; species Machaerirhynchus nigripectus. Next base: position 175,688 of record VZRQ01001986.1, read on the forward strand.
GAGGTCCCTTCCATCCCAAACCAGTCTGGGATCCTGGGATCACAAATTCCTGTTGTCCTCTCAGCCCCACACCACTGTGGGTGTCACCCTGCCTGGACAACACCTGTTCCCCACCTGGGCTTTGCTTATTCAGGCAATAAATTCTCCAGCAGGAATCACCTCCCCATCATGTATTGATCAGGAATATATCCAGAAAGGGTGGGGAATTATCTCAGCTGCTGCCTATAAGTGTGTTCTTACACTTAAAAAATGCCAAACCTGGATAAAACACGATTTCATATTTTTGTGGGTAGTTGAAATCACAGTAAAGCTTCAATTAGAGGTTGTATGGGGGGGAAAAAAAATCAAAATTAAAAATCCTCTGTAAGGTACCACACTCAAAAGGACTTTGGAGGTGCTATTACATAACTGCAAGAGGTTTAATATTGGCACCAATAAAAATAAAATTGACACGGACAAGACAGTGGCTTGGTGGCATTTCCATGGCTCCACATCCGTCTCAAAGTCTCTAACCCGGATTTAGGTCAGGAACCTAAACTTTGCAAGGGAAATCTTTGGATGGAGGAATGCTACAGCCTTTAAAACCCATAACATTTAACATGGACTTGAACCTGGCGGGGAGGAACAGTCGTGCACAGCGAGAGCGTAAATTTAGAAAAATCAAAAATACCTTGGCAAATTGAAATTTAGCCAGGACATGAGCACAGCTCGCTGGAAGGGAACTGTGGGCTCTCAAAAGAGGCCCAGATCTTTCCCTTTTGCAAAATACAGGCACTGGAACCTTTAGATTCCCCACTCCATGTTGAGAGCGCGGGAGAGGAACAGGAAAGTCACATGGCTCGGCTGAGGAACACTGTGTTCTTCTCCATGTGACTACAAGCAAATTATTTAGTCACTTGGTGACTGTTTTCTCCATCTGTGGAAGAGAATAACATTGAATGCTCACTTTGCCCACACAGCATTACTAAAAACTCTTTTAAAAGGTGCATTTTCCAGCATGGCAGCACCATCCGGAGTTTCCTTCTGCCCAGATCTCCATGCAAAGCAATACCTTTGTAAGAGTCGGGGGTTCTTTTCCCGGCTTTGGCAAATTTGCATTATGGGTTAATTAATTTTTACCGAGGGCTTTCAGGATGTCACAGGAAAAGGCACTGCAGAGATGGAAAGTTGCTTTTATAGTGCTGAGATGAGGCCAAGGGAAGCAGATTTGGATCGGAACCCATAAAGCTCTAAGCCCGGATCCCTCACAAAAGTAATTAATGAATGAGACTGCAAACATTTGTTTTTCAGGCCAAACGATTACCTTGATATGAAATGCCTGAGATAATTTCAAAGCAAATTATTTAGGTTGTAAATCTGTCGGCGCACCCCGAAAAACGTTTGAATTTAATCTCCTGAGTTGTGCTGGGCACTGGGCTCTTCCTGTGCAGCTTTTACTGTTACAATCGTGATAGAGGCACTTGGAGGTGAGAAGGTGAGCTCAGTAATTCACACCCCGTGTTTTTAAAAGGCAGTGCCGAGCCTAAGCCCTGCTTGTGAATTCCACCTGAAGCCACCAAATCTCGTCTGGCGGGTGGGAAGGAAGGAGAAGGGTGAGGAAGAGGATGCTGCAGGGACGGGAACACACTTCAAGCAGCAGCCTGAGCCTGTTCAGGTGCCCTCCTTGCGGCAGGAAGGAGGGTGGGAGCGGGGCAGGTGGAGGGAGGATCCAGCATCAACCCGGCAGCTGTCGGTGCAAACAATCCGGCTGACTCATTAAAGCGCTGCTCTGATCAGCTATTAGCTGTAACTGACAGATGAAGAGGGGAACAGCACGAGACAGATACTTCAGGAGCGAGAGCAAAACATCCCGGGCGCTTAATCCGCGTTTTTAATTCCGGCACCCCGCTCCCCGCCCCCAGCCCCGCCTTTGTCACCGCGGCCCCCTCGCTCCGCATCGCTCGGCGCCCACCTCGGCAGCCCCGCATTCCCAGCGGAGGCTCCCACGGGCTCGCCCGGCGTTCCCGGGAACCCAGGGCAGCAGCCACGCGTTCCTGCCGCCCCTCCGAGGGCTCGGGGCAGCGCGGGTGCCGCCGGGGGCACCCACTGCGCGTCGGTCCCTCCCGCGGCCCGTGCGCCTTCTCGGGGCTCCAATCCCCTCAGATAACAGCGCTGCCCTTCCGATGCCGCCTGATACTGATGGAAGCAAGGGCTGAGATGCGTGCTTGCTCTTTTTCATTTCCCTAAGCTGATAGACAGGACTTGTCAACTGCAATCAAGGAAAAAATAGCTCAGAACCTGCTACTGCTCTGTTACATATTTCATGTTCTCCGTGCAGCAGGGGAGTCCCAGTCCTAAAGAATTCTTGCTTTGAATTAGAGAAAAAAATTCTTGTAAAAGCCACAGCTGGTTGTCACACAGCCCACAGTGAATTTGGGGAACTCAGTGGCACAAGAGGTTACAAAGCCCATCGATGAAAAGGAATTTTAAGTGCATGTACATTAATAAATAGAAGAAAGGCCCACCTGAGCTGGCAAACACCGGAACTCAGGTCACCAGAAGTTAATGCCAAGTTCTGGGCAGCTGTGAAGGCATTGCTGGCATTCTTCTGGAGCTCTGAGCATCAGCTCCTGGCTCCTGCTGAGCGCTGGAAGCTGGTGACAAGGACCTCAAACCAAACACAGCAGAGCCCATTTTACAGACAAACCCTGCGGGGGCTTCATCCAGCTCTTGGAAAGCTTAGAAGGATCTGAGATAAATCCAACCCCAGGCCCAACTTAAGTCCTGACTCAAGTTTTGCCCTTCCCCTTTCTCCTCCCCTTTATCTACCCCACTGGGCTTCATTTCAAAAATGAAAACACCTGACTCTTCTCTCTTTTTTTGGAGGGCGGGATGGGTCCTGAGTGGGAAGCAAACCTGAAGAAGATGAACCTTTGTGCTGAAGGAGCTGAGATCAGCAACAGGAATTTCATTTCTTTTCCCATACCCTTCAAACACTGCATTGCACCATCCGGGCCTGCCTTGGACCCTGGAGCCATCCAAACCTGAAACCCAGACCTCAGGAATCCTCAGCTTCTGCCATGGAATCAGAGTTGTGATCCCTTAAACCCCTTCCCCTCTGCCACAGCAAGAAGGAAGGATCACTAATAGGGCTGGGTAGTAATTAGTCATTAAGCCCTATATCCCATTAAGAGTTGCCAACAGCAGATGCCGAGGGAAGGGTGGGAGAAGGGCCTCAGTGCACATTGATATTCCCCCAGTATTCCCCTCTGGCTTTAAGTGGCATGGAAACATCTCCAAGGGCTGCCAGAGGACGGGGCCAGGCTCTGTTTGGTGTGACAGGATGAGGAGCAATGGCCATAAAATAAAACACAACAAGTTCCACCTCGACACGAGGAAAAAGCTCTTTCCATGGAGGTGGCAGAGCCCTGGAGCAGCTGCCCGGGAGGGCGTGGAGTGTCCCTCTCTGGAGACATCCCAAAATCACCTGGGCACGTTCCTGGGTCACCTGCCTGGGCGTGGGGGTTGGCCTGAGTGATGTCCAGAGGTCCCTTCCAACCCCAGCTCTTCTCTGATCCAAGGATTTTGGGACAGCAGTGGGATCTTTGTCCCTGGACTGTCATTCCCTTCCTTCCCAGCAAACCTTTAACCCCCCATGCACCTCCCCTGCCTTCGAGTGAATAATGGGGTGGATGAGCTGAGCAACATCTTGCCCATAAATATTCCCCAAAAAACCCCTTTATTTCCTGCAGAGATAAGAATATCTCCCATCTTTATGAGTTCCACATTGCAATCAATGTGGTCTGCATTTAAAAAGCACACACAAACATGAATCCATCTATCTATAGGCTGGGTATGTTTCCATCCACACCATCCAGACAGAAAATTTTGCCACACTCTGCAGGATTAAGTGCACATTGCCACGGAGAAATAAATAAATAAACAACCAGCCATTTCTCAATTTCTTCCTGCTGCGTGGCAGGGGTGAAAATTGCTTGGAAATAGGGAACTATTATAAATATTCTATATATAACCACACATTGTGGAGGGAACGGGGAGGGGGGAAAGGGGAGAAGGTTGGTGTGTTTGAAAAATGGGAACACAAAGGAGGGCATAGAAACCTATCCAGCCATTTCCACCTCGGTGCTATTTATAGCTGCACTGTTGGGAGGTGTTTGTTTAAAGGGGCACTGGAGGAGCATGGAGGGACCAAGCCTTCCTTGAAGGAGGCATGCAAACAAGATTCCCCTGGCCGAGGGAAGGAGAACTCGTCTGGCCTGAAAAATCATGGCTGTTCTTGCTTGCTTTTTTTTTTTCCCCCTCCTTTTTCAGAGCTGAAGTTTTGAATTGTGTTCGCTTCCTCGTTAACACTTTTATTCCTCTAGCCCGGGGAGGTGGCTCGCTGCTTTTGGGGTCGGGCCCCAAACTGAAAAGAGAAGAAAGAGGGAAATTAGCAAACATTTCTGCCACCACCCTTCCCAAATTTCCCTTCTTTACAGCAGGCACTGGCAAGAGGAATCAAATTTCAAAATGTTCTGGTTAACTCCACAGTTGGTCGAAAGTAAAAATGAAAAATATTCGCCCGAGCGCTGCCAATTCTGCTGCGAATGCATTCAGTTTTGAAATTCAGTAGAAATATTGAAATAATTGGGATGAAAAATCCAACCAGCTCCTCGGAGAATCCTTTGCTTCTGAAGAGTTATAGTAGGAACCCCTGAAGAGCTCTCCATTGTTCCCTTGTGAGATGCCATATGGAGTAGGAGGGGTGGGAACTCGAGGGAAGAGTTATGACAATGAAAACAAAAACATAAATAAAATAAAGGAAGTTCTGTGTTCTCTGTGGGGACGTGGCTGAGGACTCACCAGCCCAGCCACAAGACATTTCTGCCCCTCGAGCAGGGCATGGGGAGGATGGCAACAGCACGGGAGGGTTCTCTCAGTCCTGGTTTGTACAGAAAATGTGGAGGCCAGCGAGTGAAGGAGCATCCCCGGAGGCTCCGTGGATTTTGCCATGCTCCAGTCAGCACTTCCAGCTCAGCCCCACTGGCCAGACAAGTTCTGGATGTTTTGATTCATCACAGGGAATTGTGGCTGCCCTGTGAGGAGATGAAGAGGTTCTCCCACCCTGCTGCTTTGGGGAGATGTTGGATTGGGGATCGGGGTTTGTGTGTGTGGCTGTGACCAGTGTGAAAATCCTGGAATGGGTTGGGTTGGATGGGACCTTAAAATCCATCTCATTCCAACCCTGCCATGGTCAGAGACACCTTCCACTAGGCCTTGAACATCCAGCCTGGCTTTGGACACTTCCAGGGATGGGAATATTGAAATTCCAGTGTCCTGTGGAGTTTGGGGTAAAGGGAATATCTGCTCCCTGCTCTCCTGGGAATCTGGAGAGTGACAGCCGAGGTGTTCCCCGCTAAGGCTGCTCTGTGGAGCCTGTCACACATTCCCAGCTGTGGTGCCTCTCCCCGTGGTAGCTGGAGTGCAGGTCCAGCCCATCAGCTCCTCAGAATGTGCTCCCAGTCCCCCTGGCTCGGGCAGGAACCGCATCAGCCATAAAATCACCCGTTCCCCAGCGAGGGCTGCGCCACGGCCACCTCGGCTCCCTCTGAGGAGCTTTTCTGTCGGTAATTGCCACCAACGATTGTTTTAACGAGCTCAGAAACCTGGCTGAGAGCAAACGCGGGGCTCGGCCCGGCTCCATCCCGAGCAGAGAGGGAGGGGATGCGCTGGGGAGCCTCCCCAGGGCTGCAGCCCCGCACGGGCGTTTATTGAGGCTACGGGGCCGCTCATCCCGCCAGCCTCGTTTGCCACCTCCCAAGGGGCTCGCTGACACACAAAAGCTGTCCTGCTTTGGCTCCCAGATCTGGAAACAGAGCAAAGTCATGCCCATGGCCAGGGGAAGGAGTCACAGCAGCCCAAGGAGCTTCTGCACGCTGGGTGCTGCTCGCTGCCCTGGCACGAACAATGCTCATGTCTATATAAAAACTGTACAGAAACCCGGCCATGAAACTGCAGCTATCAGATTCTGTGCTTAATTATAGGTTTTAATTGTTTAACTGCAGGGGCATTTGGCAGTCATTAATACATGCTTACCAAAAAAAAAAAAAAAAACAAAAAAACCCACCAAAAAACCAAAACAAAACGAAACAAAAAACTTGAAAGAAGTTGAATGAACCTGAGAAAATAAAATATCATCCTACGAAATGCTTGATATATTGTTACTTTGATAAGTTCAAACAAGTGTGACTCACTATACAACCATTCTATCAATTCTGAACAAAAAACTGCATGGGATTATTATGCTTTTAATCCAAAGAGCTGGGTATTTGGAATTCCTCAAGCCCTTTGTGGTGTCATATTAGCTAGGCCAGTCTCTCATGAAAAGAATGTATTGTTGAATAGAGTTGAGTCCGGATCTCTGCTCCATTGGGTTGATAAAATGGCAGTTGATTTAAAAAGAACCAGCTTGTCTGGAGAAAGGATTAGCAGATTAAGAGACTGCATGTAATTTTTTTTTATGTAATGTAAAGTTACATTTCATAACTAAAAGGGATTAATTAAAACGTTAATAGAAGAAGAGATGTTATTTTTCCAGGGACAAATGCCTCACCACACATATGAACATTCACTTTAGTTGCTGCTGCCTCGACAGTAGGAAACGAAATGCTATTCTCTGTGAGAAAGAGTTGACACAGAAAAGAGAGACAAGAGGTTTGTGTGGTGGCTCAGCATTTTATTTTCCTGTTGCACTGATCTGGGTTTGAAAACAGAACAAGAATTCCCTGTGCAGCCAGCTATAAATATAAATATATACACACACATACATGCACATTTATCCCAGCTGAAGAATGCAGCAAAACTCTTTTGCCTGACATATTTTCTGCTCTAGTATGATGCTTTTCTTCCCTTCTTTCTGCATTTTGTGTGTGCTTTTGAGTCAGAGGTCTGATTCTGCTCCCTGCACGTGCATTTCCAGTGATTTAATACCAATTTTGCACCAGGGGAAGGTGGCCAGGACTGTCCCAGTGCCCTGTCCTGCGGTTTGCAGGCAAGTTGCAAAGCGTGGCCATAAAAGCCCTACCTGAGCCCAGTTTTAGCCCTGTTTATATTGAAAAGTTCAAAGCAAATCCCACCAGGAGGAGGTGGCAAGAAGCTGTCAAATTTACTGCCTGTGTCACCAAGTCCCAGCTTGTCTGAAAATCCCGGGCTGGGGCTTTGCTGTTTTGTTCTGCTTTCTTTTCTTCCCTGGGGATGAATTTTTGGCCGGCGAATTTGGGGCTCCCCAGGTTTTCTTTGACGCTTTTGTGAAGGGATCCAGGGGCACTGAGGAAAGCTGGGCTGAGCCCCTGCCCTGGGATGAGGCACCTGCCAGTGTTGAGGGGTTTTGGGGGCAAAGCACAACAGGTGCCCTGCCCTGGGACCCCCAGCCCTGCCCCAGGGCACCTCTTCTCTGCCCTGCCCTCCACCCCAGCTGAAGATGAGCTTCCTCTCGATTAAAAATTAATAATAATTAAAAAAAACCCAACAAAACAAAACCCTTCCATAAATCAAAATTCATCCTTATTTTCAGTGCTCCCCCACCTCTGCAAATCATGCAGGAGTCTCGTCCTCCCTATTAAGGAACACCACAAATAATCTTTCTTAGTTCTAGCACCTAAACCAACCTGTGCAATAAATTTTAATTGAGTGTAATCAACTTGTTCCACCACTGCCTCCAGCACCTGTGTACAGCTGTGCATCGATGATGCCATATTGCAACAATGAGGAATTTCAATTCCCTCTTAAACTCCCCTTCCTTTCACAAAAATTCAGATAACATGGCAATAAACCATCATAAAAAACTGCAAGCTGTAATAAAAACTACGTGTTGAAATATTTATTTAAGGCAATGCCAAAACTATTGCGGTGATAATCAAGTTTTGGTTTTTTGTGCCTATCTCCTCCTGGATCACAGGGGAAAAACCTTTAATGAGGAATTTTCTTCCCTCCCCTTTCCTCAGCCACTATTTAAACTATGCCCTGAAGTAGGAGGGTTGGTGCTGGTTCTTTGCTAAGAATAGCATCCCACCCATTTCACTGCAGATGTTTCCATTCACTGTACGAATGTTCAATGAATTTTTCAATCCCACCAGATTCCTGGCCTCAGCCATGTCAAGAGACAAAGAGCTCCACAGGTTTTTGTCAACTGTACAAAACCCAGTTCTTTCTAAGCGTTTTCAATGTACTGCAATTCACCTTCCCTGCTCCTTTTATTATTTACTCCTATGTTCTCTCATCTGAACAATCTCTTTCAAGAAATTATTCTTTTGAGCACTTTTGCAGGCCTCTAATTATTTCTGTTGTCCGTCTCCCAGCTGTTTCCATTTATTCCCTGTCCCCCTTGCTTAGGAATGACCAATATCACGGGACACTGAGGTAATATCTTATATTTTCAGTATCATGTTCCCTAGGAGTTGGTGGGGTTTTCCTACCACTTCACTGGGGTTTTTTTAGCCACTGCTGCAGCCTGAACAGTGATGCCATTGAACTGTTCACTCACAGATCTCTTTTTTTCCCCCCCTTTGGCGATAACTTAGATAGATATGGGCTGTCCAAATATTCTTTTGAAGAGTCCCCTTGGAGTTGCCAGCTGGGAATTTCCACCCAACCCCTCAAGATTTCCCTCTGACCACGCAGGGTTCCATTAAAACCATTCAGCCACCTCCAGCTTAGCCCCAAAATCACTTTTCCTGCCTTATTCTTTGCTTTTCCTGCCTTATTTTTCCACTTTCCCAAGTCAATAGTAAATATATTCTAGCAGCTACAAAACCCTGGGCACAGCAGTGATTTTTGAGTAGAAAGAGGAATATTTGCTCCCATCTTGGGGTGTTGTAGGGATGGGAAGGGTTTTTTCCTCCCACCTAAACCACATCAGGGCTTTACCAGTCAGCCCTTGGGTCCTTGGCTTCCTTAGCACCCCTTGTCAGGGACTTTATCCCAAAATTTTCCATATAAATTCAGTCACCCAGTCCTCCTTTACCCCCTGGCTTGCTGACCTGCTCCCGGTGTCTGTCACAGAGATGCGATTTCCCCTCCAGGAGCTGCTCTGGCTCACCTGTCTCATACCCAGGAGTTTTTTCCTGAAGTCTATTTCCAATAACCTCCACATTCAGCCTTGCCCAGCCCTTAATTAAGCCTTGCTGATTTGCAGTGTGCAGGAGGAACATCTCCAAAGGGGCAGGTTTCCTACGGAGCAGCTGATTTGAGCAGGGCTTCCTCTGCTTTCTTTGCCCCCTGCCAACAGCTCAGTCACGTCCTTCACAAATTCCAGGTGGGTGCTCAAAGCTCTGCCACGGCTTCCCTCGAAGGGTTAATAGGGAGATATGGCATTTATTTCTCTGCAACGCTGTGCTGCCCCTGAAGTGTTCTCCAAGCCTCCCTCAAGTGTGACAACTCTTTCCCTCGCAGTCCCACTCCTCCTCGCAAATCAATAAATTCTGCGCGAGTTGTTTGCGCCTCGATGTGCTCTTCAAATCCCCCCTTACCCTTCCTAATTTCCAGCTTGTGCTTAAGCCACTATTGTTTATATCCCATTCTGCTGACGGCATTGGGGTTGGGTTTTTTTCCCACTTTCTGGTGATTTTTGTCCCGTGAAAAGCACAGTCTGACGGATTATTCCCCCTTTTTAAAGTGCTGCTGAAGTAGAAGGCAGGGCCGGCCGAGGGTATCGAGACCACGCTCAAACTGTCTGGCACCGGCCACGTTTGAGGAGCAACAGTAAAAATTGGTGGCTTATTATTAATTAGATCAGCCCTGCCTTTATCACATAACCTGTAGGAGTCAGATTTCTCCCATCTTGGAGCTGGAATAACAGCAGTAACCTCAGGGTTAAAGCTTTCTGCAGCTCCGCAGAGCCCCACGATAAGAATTCAGCATATCCTTAGATCATTTTATGCAAGCCAGACAAGGTGATTTATAAGTTATTCTCCCCGAGCTTCAATTAATTTCACTTAGGACATTTTCACAGTTGTACAATAAATGTTTAAATTAAGACATTTCCCTGCTCCCCACCCTGCTGTGGAATGGAACTGAATATTAACTTGTTATTGGGTGCCATTCATGGCCTGTGCAATTACAGATAAGAACATCGATCTGGCAGAAAAACAAATTGGCTCTTAAAAGAGGGTGGTTGGGATCTGACAGGTTAAGATGATTAGGCATCCCTGTAATGGATTCTGGATATTACTCCTGGATACAGGCAGGAAGCAGACATCCACCCCACTCCTGGGTACCAGGCAATTCCCTGCCCTCACGCCGGAGACCCAGCTGGAAAATAACCTGCAGGGTTTCAGGCCAGTTGTTTGCTCCCTGGATTTACCTTCTTGGTTTGTCCTGGAGGTTTATGGCAGTGGGTGGATACAGCAATACCTGAAGTGAAAAAGGTTGGTTTTTTGTGATATAACCCAGTGAAACCTCTCTGATTTCCAAGTAAAACTGAGGAAAACTCCCAATTCTCAGGCTGGAGTAGCCCACCAAGAGGTTGCCTCAGATTTAGGAGCCCCACGTTGTCACAACCATGGAGACACCCTTGGGATTAATGCTAAATAAGAAGGACATTGGACTCTGGGATTTTTATTCCCTGATGAAGTATGAAGCAACCAAAATACTGAAAATTTCCAGGGATTGAATTATCATCATTCTGTCAGCTCATAACAAAAAAATCACATATGAATATATATATACACATAAATATAAATAAACAAATGGAAATAAAAACTAGAAAAGTGAGAATCTGCAGCTTTAAGGACAACAGAGACTTCATAAACTCTTCTTTAGGAGCAGCTCTGCAATGTAGAAGCTCCAGCATGGCCACCAGCAGCTGCACCTTTGGCAGCCACACCAAGGCATTGTTCTCGTTCCTCGGCTGTATTTGGATTTAACCAGACTAAACTATACCCACACTGAGCCTAGACTGGCCAAAGATGTGACCACAACAAAGATTGGGCTGAAAATAACCGATCTATAGCTCTGCCCAGCTCCTGGGTAGGACAATCAATTCCACACATTTCTTGTCTCCAGAAAGGTCACTCGTCATGTTATTAATGTGCTCCAAACACAGGCTGCAGATTTCCTCTGCAGTTGCTGGCTGGGCTGGTTTCTCATTTTCTCACAAAGAGGAGATGTTTTCTAAATGTTCTGTCATGGAGCTGTGAGGCTTTTACAGTAAAGGGCTTGAAAAATTAAATGAGAATCACCCAGACTTCTCAGTAGTGTCACTGGAAGGAGCCAGGAATGGTGCTCACACACTGCTGGTGGTGGTTCCATCAGCACCGAGAGCTTCACCTCACCCTGGACAGAATTATCCCCATACATGGCTTCCTATCCAAGAGAAAAATCAGCCCAGATTGGAAATTCTATCATATGGAGCACTGACTTCCTTGATCACAGCACTGGAGTTTGAGTGGATAAGTTAATCTCACAGAGGAGGGTATTCTGTCCACAGCTCGGGGACGCTGTCCCTGCCGTGCTCCTCCAGCCACCTCTGCCCCAGCCCCCCTGGGATTGGTGACAGTCAGCAAAAAGTTGTGATTTGGGCTTTGACAAGAGCCCTGTGACACGACTCGTCGTCGTGTCCCTGTGACACCGGGGACGCAGCAACCTCACCCCAGCACAGCAGCAACCCAACTCCTCACGGGGAGAAACCTCATGGAGAAAGCCCAGATGAGGCAGAATTATCATCACATTGCTGCTTTCCACTGCCTCAAGTTCAGGACTGGGTGTGTAATATTTTCGTTTTATTTTCCTGCTAGTTCTTCAAGTATCAACTTCTGGTATGTACAAAAAACTCACAAAAGGCTTGAATTTTTTTTCCCCCCTGTGTAGGTTTGAGACAACAGCATAAAGTCACCCTAAGACATTCCCACACTCATATTTTTTTAAAATGAGAAATGCATTTAATACCTTCTGTTAGGGAAAAGAGGAGATGAAAACAAATGAGGGGATATGAAAAATAATAATTCTCCATCTCTCATTTCGTGAACAATCTTGCTCAGAGCTTTGGAAAACCTAATGAAGTTGAAAAGACAAAGAGGTTCTGATTTTTTCCTCCAGATTCCTCCCCTGTGTTGGGAGCCATCTGTAGCTCCAACGAAAGACATTTTCCACTCAGTTAATCCAGAGACTAAACCTTCCCAAACTCTCTACATGTTTTGTGTTAAGAATCCATTGTGAGATCCTGTTATCGGTGCAGCTTGAGATACTGCAGTGACATAAAATCTTGCAGATAATACAGGCTGAGCTGCATTCAGAAAGCACCTGATAAAACCAGCAGAAATGCAGAAAACCCACTTTTTTTCACCCAATGACCTCCCCAAATCTATGTCTAGTTCCTGACTTTTTATGAGCACTTTGGCTTTAGATTTGATCCAAAGCCCTTGAAATAATTTGAGATATTCCCATTGACCCCACCAAGCCTGACATCAATCCTGAGGGCTACAAAGGAGCTGCTGCATCTTTCAAATCCAAAGATGAAGATTTGTGCCAAAAACATTTCTCTTCTCGTAGGTGCAGCTGCCGCTTGTCCCTTGATTTTTCTGTGGTGCTGCTCTGGAAAACGAGGGCAGGGTTTGACCATAAATCCCGATCTTGTCCTCTGTGGTAAACTTGTGTTTCATCAGGGTCTGGCTCTGCTCTGGGAAAGGCAGTGGCAGGTTTTCCAGAGAGGTGAATGGGAGCAGGATCAAACCCTTAATGAACACCACTTTTTAAGTCTTTTGGCTTCCCAGTATGTGCCACCCTAAATAAACGGCTGCTGGTGCTGCAGCAAAACACCCAGAGTGGTTTTAGTGCAGAATAATCACAATGAAAGGCAGATTATAAATTCTAGCAGTGAAACATGACCGTGATAAAAACCGCAAATAGACCCAGAAGGGCTTGTGGCGATTTAAGGCAGATCCGTTAAAGTGTGTGCACGATGTTACAAGTTTGGGATTGTGCTGAGCTGGGCTTTAAAGTGTTTAAACCCCCCCGGAGGGCTACAGCAGCTCGTGTGTCACCTGAATTTCCCTGTGACATCCGTGAGGAACCTCTCTGAGGGGCAGCACCTTCACTGAGCCGCCTCAGAGCACCACGCTCATTCCTTCTTTACTTCAGCCCTAAATTAGGCCTGATAGTTCCCCACCTTATTTATTCCTTTTAATTCAGCCGGTTCATTTCTCCAGAGTAGACTCGGCCCTCCTGAAAGCAGCTGTGTATTGATCAAACCTGACCTATTTTCTTGGTGCACCCACCCAGCTCTCGTGGCAGCAGCAGCACAAACCTGCTCCGTCGATATCCTTCATTTGCTGCAGCAAGGACGAGATGCACGTTCGGGGTTTGAGGCCCGTTTGCTCATTGATCTGATTAATAAAATCGTCAGTGGGAAGAGATGGGTGAATTATTATCAATTGCAGGGACAGCTTTTGGGACACACACACAAACACACACGCATGGCCTAGGCCGTGCTCTCAGCCACTCGTTTTTCACAGGCCGGGAGGCAGCCAGGCCTCACCCTGCCTTTGGCTGTAATCCTGCATAGTCAGATGAAAACAGAAGAAAATAAACTTTGAATTTGTATTTACCTGTAGAGAATTCTGCACTGCTTAACCTTGTGGTACCCGAGCGTTTCAAAGGAGTTTTTAAACAAAACTTTCCCCAGCATCTAGATGAAGAGGAAAATTATGGCGTTCACCAGAACTGGGCACAAACACACCAAGAGACTCAAAAACTCGACAGAAAATCCAGGTTCAGAATTCAGATCTCTTAAAATACAAGCTGGAGTTTTAATGTTTTGCTCCTTATTCCATCCAATGTCCTTTTTTTGAAGGGAAACATTGGAAAAAAGCAAGGAGAAAGCTGTACAGCTTCATAGCCCTGCTCCAGGCCCCATGGCCATCCCTGCCCTCTTTAATCTATTTCTTTATTGAAGCCCAGCACCCCTGTTCTGAGGAACTGAAGCCACCATTCTGTGTGCCACTCTTCCCCCCCAGAAACACTCTCGCAGAAATTTGGAATTTATCAGCAGAGATTAATTGAATCCCACCAGTACTGTACATCAAATGGAGGAACAGGGCCCCTATTTATCTCTTAAAGTTCTGAAAATGAAAAACATCTAATCACTGGTTCCCTTTGATGAATGCCTCATTGTTCTCCTCGCCGGAGAGGCATTTCATATGGCACTGGCACTACAGTGCTGCTGGGGAGGGGGCTGCAGCGTGGCTTGGAGAAGTATAATTCCATTTACATCCAGCAGAAATATAAAGTTTCCATGATACAGGATTTTTTTTTCTCTCTGTTTTTTTTCTTTTCCTTCCCCCCCAAGGAAAAAAAAAAAAAAAATGTTCCTAAGGCGGAGCAAGCGGAAACTAATACAATTAAATACTTTGCTTTGCCTGCCAAGGACATTTGACTGCTACTGTGCTACATCAGGTATGTAATGAAAGGCAAATGACAACGAATCTTAATGTGGTGGGGAGCTTGGGTAACTGTAGTTTTATGTCAGGGATAGCTTGCCAGAGAAAAGCTGCATTGTATCCAGGATTAGCAGAACTGCAGGATTTCATTAATGACCGAACAGCTCTGGAGCAAAACAAAGATAGTTAGGGAGTAAAAAGAGAACATGACCAGAATGTGTGCCACTAATTGGAAATGTATATTATCTTCCCTCGCTCGGGGAGGAGGCTCCGGGGTGCTGGCCATTGTCATCTGGGGAATGTCACTCGGGACAAAGGCTCTTCCCAGGTCGGGGCGAGGCTGGACGAGGAGGCAGCAACAGTTGGGGATGACGGGGTTCGAGGTGGACACGTTTAACAGGAAACGAGCTGGGCTCAGGTGGGAAGGGGTTCCCATCCTGCCAGCCTTGGAGGGGGACAATCTCCACCTCCTCACCCAGGAAGGGAGGGACAGCCTCAGCAGGTTCCACACGCAGGTTGGATTTCTGCCTTTGAACACCCATCCCTCCCTCCCCAAACCGGGAATGACAAAACAGAGTGGCCTTTCAGAGCAGAAAACTGAATTTGCTCCTGGAATACTTCATTTTTCCCCAGAGCCATCATCAGAAACACTTTCTCCCAGGCAGCGTCACTTCCAGTAAGTCATCACTTCCATTTGCAAACTGGAAAACTACAACTCTTCCCGTGCAGAGATGGTGCAAAGTCGATTAAAAGCAGCAGCAATTGCTGCACTGCTCGCTGTGTACCCAGCTTTGTGTTGGTCACATTGCTCAGCCCTTATTTCTCATCATTCCTAATTCTTCTGCCACTGAAATCAGAGATTTTTATATATTTTTTAAATATCCACAGAATATACAAGATGTCTGCAGTCATATCCAGCAACTGTTTGCTCAGGACAGTGAGAAAAATCAATGGGGAAGGATAAAAATCCCCCTTTTTTACTCAAACCCTGCAGTTATTAATGGGACAGACCCTCCCTGTACACTCAGCTCCTGTTGCAGGGCTTGGGGCTGTGATATTTACACCCACTCAGATGCTTTTTTTACATGGTCAAAGTGGTGTAAAACAGCTCAAGTCAAATGACAATTAAGCTTATTACTTGAGACAGCTTTTTTTTTTAAGGAAAAAAAACCCAAACTGCTTGCCCTTGACCACTAGGCAGAAGGGAGGGGGAAGGGAGAGAGGGAGGGAGGGAAGAGAGACTCCTTAAGACAATTTTGAAACAGTCCACTACTTCTCTGATCACTTTGCAAAGTTGAAATATGATTACAACCTTTTTGCATACAGAAAGAACCCATTTAAATGAAAAATTAGCTGCCTTAACAGGTCAAGCACACAGTTACATTAATGTTGTGTAGAACAATAAATCAACTTCGATCCCCAATTGAAAAAATGCTAATTTAGCCCAGCGATTCACTGATTGTACTTCCCCCCGTGGATGGAAATCTTTTCTTTTTTTTTTTTCTTTTTTTTTTTTTTTTTTTTTTTTTTTTTTTAAACCCAAAAGTATTNTGTTTGTTATTTTTATTCAACGCCAGGCAGCGATTTGCCGGCCCTCCTAATGGCGCTCTCGCAGACTATCAGCATTTCAGTGGAATTCTGATCATGGTTTTAATATTCCATGCAGCTTTGCCCCCTCTGATTTCATGCTGAAACATTAACAAGAGCTGACACTGGAGATTAGAAGCAGACAGCTGGAATGCCAGGTCTTTGTTGCAGCATGGACATGAGCCAACATCGTTCAACCGCAGCCAAGAGGGACCTGGGAAAGTCTTCTTAAGAAGGGGAGGTGGGAGAGGGGCAGACAAGGTAGTTTACTGAAGGGCATATACAAGTAGATAATTGCAGAGCCCTTTCATCTCTTAAAGCCAAATTCTAATCAATCCCGGTTTATTAAGAGGGTCATTAAAGGTAAAATTAAAGAGGAGGGGGGAAAAAAAAAATCGCCATTAAGCTCGGCGAGCATAAAAGTTTGTGTGGAAAAGCGACTGCACGGCCGCAGCCACCTCTAATTTGTCTGGCTGTTGTTTGCAGTGGTGCTGGTTGGAAATGCAGTGCTGGTCTCCTTTAAAAAAAGGGGGGAAAAAAAAAAAGAGAAAAAAAAAAGATTTAATCCACTTAGTTCCAGGTGAATAAATTGAGAAATAAAACTGGATTTATGTGCTGGTGCAGTGTGTGAACTGTAAATTCCCAGGCAAAAAGGAGGAGGTAGTATAACACAACATTCTTGTGGCTAATAAATTGTTTCCCGAGAAGAGAGACCTAATAAAGAGACATAATTTCATCCAAACCACAGGGCAACTCTTACTCTTCACCCATTCTTCAGGGAGGAACTTGGGGAGAAGGCAGCAGATGCTCCGTGGCAATGCTGTGTGGCTTTTGGGGGATATTTTGGGTTGGTTTGGGGGTTTCTTTTGAATAAGAACTTCTGACGTTCTAATTGTGTGGCGTATGTATGTGTATAGTGTGCATTTACACATAGGTAGTGTGTATATATATATATATTTATAAATGGTGCAGATCCTGGGACAGACCTGGGGGAAATCAGTCAAGAAAGGAATTTCAGATGAAGGCAGGACTGGGGAAAGCAGCTTAGCACTGGAAATGATACCTGGGAAAGCCCAAGGATCGAGGTGTTTATGCCATCACAAAGAACCTTGCAGCCTAAAAATTAGGGTCAGATCAAAATCCTGATCCCAGTCCCAGTGCCCCCTCCACTCCAATCCCTTTGTGCTCAAGGAAGGGGTTCCCCAGCTTGGGGACCTTTCCAGGCTGGGATCTGGAGTGATTCATGTGCTGACTGGGCTTTTATTTACCCATTTAATAATTCCCATCTGCCCCTCTCACCAGCCCTTCCTCCTTCCCTTCCTCTTCCATCTTAGAGATGTGCAGAATAATAAACAAAGAGAAAATATTTGCACTAATAATCAGAAGGTGATCTAAATATTGGACCAAAAATCTCAGTGAAGAGTGGATGAATGGAAAGCATTCCATACTTTTCCCTTCCACACATCTCCCCACCAAAGGCATGAAACAACTTCCTGAAAATGATTTACAATTACCTTGTGCCTCCTTTGATTTCTGTACCGGCCCAGAACAACACTCTGAACTCAGCCCAGGTTTAAAAATCTCGTTGGTAATTATTAATCCTCACAATAGCACCCAGGCAAGGAAGGAATTCAGGGAGAATTGGGGTTGCTGGGGAAACTGAGGCACAGGAAGCAAGTAAGCCATTCATGCTCCAGAGGTGGTGAGGTGATGGAGAAAGCCCAGGATTAACCTGGGAAAACCAATCTGCAGGCCAGGAAGAGCAGGGCAGTCCCCACAGCAAAGCTTTGCTGAGTTTGGGGTTCCAATCTGAGTTTAAATCGAGCTTTGGGGGCAGTGAGGAGCCCACAGGTGAGGCCAGTCACACCTGCTGGTGCCCTGCAGTCCCTCACCCACTGCCAGAGGCACTTTAGTGATCCACTGAGGAGTCCTTTCCTCTGGGTGATCACCCTCACTTGAGGGCGAAAAAAAAGAAAAAGTGCCCCTTATTTCCATTTGGAGTTTGCCTGGCTCGGTAATAGGCTTTTATCCTTATCTCTAGCAGATTAAATGGCCTTTTGGTATCTCCTGAATGTACCAGGGGAGTGCCAGCATGGAGCAATCGAGCCATCTCTCCCCATCCTTCTTCCTAAATAGACTCTTCCTTCAGTCTGTCCCCGAGGCACCCTCGCTTTGGCCCTCAAGCCTCTTCAGAAAACAATGTTCATATCAGAACTGCGCCGGGGATGGGGTGGAAATACCCTTCCTCTGCCTCCTCCAAGGGCTGCGTGGGACCTCCAGCCAAAGCCTCGTGTGATATCCTGCACTGGGCAGCATCTGGTCCGATCCCCACAGCCTTTCCAAGCTCGCTTCCAGGGTTTTGTACCCCTGGAAAGCCTGGTTTGAGCTCCTGTGGGAGGTGGGTGTTGCACTGACTGCTGTGGGCTGTGGGCTGAGGCCGTGATTTATTGTTCTGAGTTTATCACAGCAGGGTTTGTCTGAGTATCTGCACCATTTACATATAAATATATATACATTAAAACACAGGGACAGGGACAAACCAGAAATCAGCCAGCACAGACACGTTAGTGAAACTTCTATCCAGGAAATGCCTACTTAGTAGCAATATCAAGACTTAAAATTCATCTAAAACTTAATAAAAAGCTCAGGTATGACAGCTCCAGACCCCGCTGTCACACCTGAACTTCCCAGCCCAGTTCTGCTGAAGCTGCTCCATTTCTTGCCTCCCTCCAGGACCCTTTTTTATCTCTCTGTTTGATCTCCCTTCCCTCTGGCATTATCCTCTCCCCAGCCCTGTTTTTGGAAGTGCAGCCCCCTGTTTTGGGATCCTCTGGGGAAATGTTTTGCTATGTAAATGCAAACACTGTCCCTGCGTGGTGCCTCCTGTTGTTCCTGCTTCCCTTTTGCTAATTGATTTGTTCTTGTCTAGACTTGAGCTCATTACAAGGAGCACTAAAGGCTCAGCATCATTTATTTCATGGCTAAGTCAATCTGTGCTCCGAGTGCTGGGGCTCTAGATTGGATAAGGAACAGGTTCCTGCAGACGGAAATGGCCTGGGAAGAGAAAATAAAAGCTGAACCAGGTAATGAACGGAAATGGAACGGCCATCACCGAATCCACGGATACCATTGACCTTTCTCAGATTTACATCATTATCTAAAGTTCACCAGAGACCTTCCATGCTTGTTATCATTATCCCTCATTAGAAGTCACTCTAGAAGCATTAACAAGCTTCTGAAATGCTCGGCTAATTGCTTTAATAAGGCAATATCAATACTAAGCAATAGTTCCCATGATTAGATAGAGGCGGGGACCCTTCAGGCTTTGCCTCCTCGGGTTTAAATGCTGGGCCGGGGGCCTGAGGGAGGAAAGAAAAAGGCTTTCCTTGGAGAATGAAGCACTTGGAGTGGACATAAAATGCTCTGATGCTGCAGAGTGCAGCTGTATTTTAAATAAGTGGGGCTGCACTGTTCCATCAATAGAGGAGGTGAACAGTCCTTCACCCAGAACAGTTTGGGCACGTGGAAGCTCTCCAAATTTAGTCTGGGAAGGCTGGTGAGCTTCCAAAACAAACCATCCCTCAGACAACTTTACAAAACAGGTAAACCACATCCATACACTTGTCTGGGCTTGGTCCCCAGCCAGCTCAAGGCAGCTCAGCTTTACTCCAGCAGGACCCGATTCATTCCAGGTGAGCGGCTCCTTCCAAAGGTGGAGCACGTTAGCGGGGAGCAAAGGTGCAAGCACGCACGTGTCAGCACAGGCACAGCAAGTGCTGGCACCCCTGAATCCCCCAGAGCTCCTGGGGGAGTGAAAAAGGGGCTGGGAATGTTTCCTTCCCCGGGATCAGTGCTGGAAGGCAGCAGCTGAGCCTGCGGAAGCTCCCTCCTGCATCCTGCTACTGTCCTGCTGAGCACATCTTGTGCTCCCCAGGAGCTGCCAGCCCAGCTCCCTCCACCTGGACTGCATTTGGACACTGAGATTCGATAACAAATACTCCTTTCTGTGCTCTCCACTCCGCTCTGTGTGTCCCTAATTCCCAGGAATGCTCCCACCAGGAGGATGAGCCACTCCTGTGCTCCCTGCCACTTCGTTCTGCCTCCCGAAATGGAAGGAAGAGGCAGGAACCAAAGCTCCAACATCGTTGGTCTGCAAGCTCCTCATCCCCTCTCGTTTGCTGGTCTGCATTCCGTCCACAAACTTGGAATTTTGGGGGGGAAAGGGAAAGAAATAACACATGGAACATTTTTAATGAGGGTCGATGGCTCTAAATCCACTCAGATTGATCCCAGCAGGGAAAAGCTGGCTGTCCAAACTTACAGGAACTGCACTAAAACTGCACGAGGAGGCACAAATCCACATTTTCTGTGGACTAGGAAAGGCTTGGGAAGGGCTGCTCCCAGCTCTGCTGAGCTTTGGGGCTGTGATCAAAGGCAAAGGGTCCCAAATAACGGAAGGTGTTTCTTCTGTGGAACCAAGACCAAGCTTAGGAGACCTCATGGGCTGTTCCACCAGCCTCAGTCCAGTTGTCAGCCTGGTTGGGAGTGCCCAGTTTTGGGAAGGATATATCTAGAAGCACACAGGGAGTTTTGAAAAGCCGGGAATTATTCAGAAACATGCAAAAATAGAGGAAAATAACCCAAAGAAAGATAAAGAAATTAGTCAAGGAGACTTTTTTTTCCTTCTCTTTTGGTCGTCTTCATGGCCTCTACTTGGTTTTATCTCTGAAACAGGCCAGGGCTAAAATTCCCTTACTGAATGCATCCCTAGATTGTTGATTTACCTGGAATTATTGACTTAAATTGAGGAATGTTACAGCAGGAGCTGACATTTTGGAAAGGATCAAAAATGATCTGTGGAGTTGAGGCAGCTTTGGGTTCAGGAAGGGATCTACACAGGGAGAGTAAAGTGAGACAGGGGCATTTTGGGGACATGGACGCACTGAGGGACTCCTGCAGCAATGGGGCGTCCCATGGAACTGCAAAAAAACCCCATCAAAATTTGGCTTTGCAGCCACTTCTCCCTAAGGATCCTGCTTTCCACGGTGAAAATAGGAGGGCACACAATCAGCTCATGTCCCTCTCCTGGCAGATGAATCATTTCATTAAATTTCCTGGCCTGGCCTTGTCTGCTGGGAGAGAAAGGAGGGCAGACCCAGGCCAAGAGAGAGCAACTCCTCCTCTTTAATGGCAGCGGTGAGTCAGCCCCATTATGGGGACAAACCCACCCTATTTCAGCAAACTCAAGAATTCCATGAGCTGGATATTTCCTGGTTTATCTCCTCCTTCAGGGGCTGGTGACAAACCAGGTATTTCTCCAAGAAGCATCAAAGAAGGTGAGAAACCTCCCGGACAGACTTGGCTACTTGCAGAAATTGCTGCAGAAGGGTGAGGAGCTGAACCTGCTCCTTCCCACCCCAAGGAATGATGATCCTGAGAGGATCCAAAGGATCCAAACCTGAAGGTCTGGCTGGCAGAGGGACCCTTCTCCCCTCTCAGTGCGGGCCAAACCCTCATCTTTTCCAGCAGCTTCTGCAATGAATCCCATGTTTTCCGAGACAAGTCTGCAGCCCATATAAAACAGGAACAATAGGGCCCTCCCAAAATAGCCTGGATTTCATAACAACCCCAACCCTGAGCTATTGTCAGGCAGGGCTATTGTATAGGGCCATGGCAGAACATTTGGCTCCAATACTCAGGAGTGAGGGCCTGGTGCGTTCTGAAAAATGCCACGGCATCAGTTTTCACTCAGGGATGGTGTTTGCTCGGCAGATAATAGCAGATAATTCCTCCAGCCCTCCTGACAGCTTCAGCTGACCAACAGATCCCAGTTCAGCTTCTGGTCCAATGAAAAGAGGATTTTTTTTTTTTTACCCCATTTGTTTGTATTTGTCAAATCTCTGTTGGTAATTGTAGGGGAAGAAGAAGCAGTAAATAAGATGATGGACTGAGGGTCACGTTTAATAATGATGAACTTCAAAAAATAGAAAAGAAGTTGGCTTTTAAAAATGAAATTATGAATATAAAGTCCTTTTTGGGGCTTTTTTTTTAGAAGGCTGTCAGTCGGTTGGGGGTTTTTTTGCAGGTGATTTTCTATCAATACCCTTAATTTCAGCTTCTACAACTTATATCAGCATTTTTGTGGTCATAACCCCAAAAATAGTTAGCAATTCCCTCCTAGACAACAGATCTGCCTGGCATGCAGCATTTCAAAGGTGCACAGGGAGGAACTGCATCACTTTCAGGGGAAGCTGGCTAAAATGGGATGAGCTCAGAGGACAAGGTGCTGCCCAGTGTGATTCACACACAGACCCAGAGGCTTCCACTGGATAAAAACAGGAGCCTGCCACTGAAGTCCATCAAAAGGCTCAGTGCCCACAGATTTTAGTGACTTTGGATTAACCCCCATGCTTTTAATTACCAGAGGCAAAAGAACATCATTTTACCGTCCCAATAATCCCAAACCTTGCTTGCAGCTATTTAACAAAGCAAAAATGATCTCCCGGAGCTTTTTGTTTCAGGATCACCCCAGCCCATGGCCCGTGGAGTGGATTATTCTGCTGCTGACCTTGTTTGTGCAGCCCCATTCTGGAAGTGAAATAGTTACCAAACTATTTAAACTATTGTGTGTGTGGGGAGGATCAAACCAGCATTTTTGTTCATCAATTCAGATTAAAAATTTAATTTCATGCTACAATGAACCCATACAGAGTTATATCTATTAAGGTCACCTATTTCTTGTACTCCAGCTTACTTTAGGTATTGATGACTGCAAAACTCTTTAGAAGATAAGAATCACAGCTCCAGCCTTCTCAGCTCTCACAGTTTTAATGCTGGACACAATTTTCCTGACTCTCAAATACCTTGGACTTTATGTTTGAGAGTGGGGAGAAAAAAAATGGAGCTCTCTCTCTCTCTCTCTCTTTCTCTCTCTCTCTCAGTTGCTGCTTGGAATTTTTAAATAACAGAGATCTGGCTTTAATTGAGGCTTTCATTGTTTGAAAAGGAGCTACAAGTATTTCTAAACTAAAATATTTGCATAGTTTCTTGCTCTCCCTGCTAAATGCTGAGAGGTGCTGGACGTCTCTCTGAACTGTCCCTTCTGGAGGACACAATTCCTGTCCTGTTACTGCGAGAGAAAAGATTTGTAGAAAGGTCTTGTGAATACATATTTAACATCTAAATGTTTTCCTTGCTATCTTTGGGCCAAGTCCTTATTGGATTGTTACTCAAACAAAACTCCCATTCATGTCAAAGCAAGCCAGCCTTTCATTAGCTCAGGAATTTAGCAAATTTGTGGTTAGTGCATCCAGAAATTGGTAGCGTTTAATTGATCCAATAAAATAATTTTTAAAGAGGGATATTCAGCGGCGAAACAAAGATGTGTGGCCGTTTGGAAACACTTCAGAATAAACTCACTGGTTTAGCCAATCTTGGTTTGGGTGGGTTTTTTTTTTTTAATCACTGGCTCTCGAGTGCTCATTCCTGACGTTGTCACACTCCTTTCCTGGTGTTGTCCCAGGGATCTGTGGCTCAGGAGGTGATTTTTGGTGATTTTCCCAATTCTCACCGTGAAGAACGGGCCCTTGAACTGTCCTGACAGTGAAATGCAATCAAGGTCTGGTTTCGGAGGCAGGCATTGTTACCATCCTTGTGCCATAAAAAGTGTGAAACACCCCTAAAATTGCCTGTGAATTTCTCTGTAACTCCTGGTTTTATTTGGACTCACTTTGAGTCTCCCAGAACAAGATCTCACCCTGCTCAAGCACAATTTGCCCGACAAATCCCTGCTGTCTTTTTCTCCTCGTTACTCTCTGGGAGTGAACAGATCCTCGGTTCAATTATCTTTTTTCCCCAATAATTTTCCATTGGCTGGCACTGAAACCACTGCTCTGTGATTCTCCACTTCCTGGACTTCACACCTCCCCTCAACAACTTTTTTTGGGAGCTCAGCATCACTCATGTCCTTTCAGACATTTCCCTTCCCCACCTTCTCAGAGTGAACAGGGCTGAGATTGCACCAGGCAGTGTGTGAATATTAAAGGATGAAGTTCATCAGGCCAATCACCATTTCAGATATTTCATTTTCCAGCAAAATTTTTAAAAAATCTGCTAAAAGAGGCACTTTCAGCATCATCGCTCTGCCTTCGCTGCACAAATCAACTTTTCCCCTGCCTCGAATGAGTTTGCAGTCAAATGTTGAGTCATGTTGAACTGCAAACAGTTCCTTGAAATTAAAAAATTAAAGGATTACATGACTAGACAGCCAGAAGTGGCTTATCAGCCACTGGAGCAGAGAAAGCAAGGAATTAAAAGGACAGCACCAGTCTAGCCAGGCTTGCCTTAAGGTGCCAGGGCCTGAGAGTTTTATCTGTGGGACAGCAGCACCTTGCAGCTGAGATTTTCAGGTACCAGCAGCAGAAGGGGAAAGGGAGAATGAGCCAATGCAAACCCCACCTGAGTCTGCAATAACAGCCAGTACCAAGGGAAAGAACAAGTTCGGAGAAATAAATAAACGAATAAATAAATAAATAAATAAAGAAGTACTACAACTACTTGGAAAATCTCTGTCTGGAGCACAAACAAAAGGCGGTGTTTTACACGGATTGAGGTGAGATTTAAATCATTCCCTGTTCCTAAGGGCTGTGCTGCAGTCCCGGGTGTCTGTGTGCACAGACCCGTGCGTTCAGCTTCAGCAGGAGAGGAAACACCAAGCAGCCCTCAGTGGAGCTGCTGGACCTGGGTTTTCCCTCATAAACCAGCCCTGACTCTGCTGGAATGATGCTCTCAGGCCCAGCAGTGCCAGTCTCCATCTCCAGTTGCTGCCATCCCGCCCTGGCTGTGATTCCATGCTCCAGAGCAGAGTGACTCTTTCCCCTCTGTGTCCCTACACCCTCCCCATGCCCGTGCCAGGGACCTGTCCTGCGACCAGGCAAACCTGACTGTGCCCTGACTCAGTGCAGACCCATCTGCTGGGTCCCTGCCTAATCTGTGGCAGCAGATGTGGCTTCTCTCCCCTGCCCTCGGTGCCGGAGGGTGCCCGTGCCACACACAGCTCCACGAGGGATTTTCCTCAAGAATGTCTCTGAAAGAGCTCCCTTGTCTACAAACTGGGGGGAGATACTTTCACTGCTGAGCTGGAGCAGTCTCCACACCCCTGTTCCAAAGGGGAATCTGCAGAAATAGCTGCTCCAGCAGCTGGAACGACTCATGGCCAGGGATGGAGCCCCGTTGTCTCGGCATGGGCAGCGATTAATGGTCCTCCCCTGGAGCTGCCCTGGATCCAGTGACACGATTTGCCACGCTGGGATATATCAGCTTTATCACAGGAATGGGGGAACCCAAAGATCAGTTCATGCAGGGAGGCCAAAGGGAATAAATAAACCCAAAATGTGACTTAAAGCAAGAATAAAGTCATTGGCCTGTGGGAGAAATGTTAATTTTCTACTTAACTGTGCTGCAGGTAAAATGAGAGGGACAACACCCAACAGGAAGGATGCTCAGCACAAGCAGGAGGGCTTTTCTTTAAAGGAAGGTTGGAAAAAAGGAAGTGTGGGGCTGATTCCCACAGGGAATGTGTTCCTCATTCCTCGAGAGAAGGACTGGGAAGAGCCAGGAGAGCTGGCAGTGCCCCCCTGCACAGGGCTGGCACGGGAACCACGGTGCACGGACTGGACTTGTGTGGCTGCAGATTTCCTGTCCCACATTAGCAGGACATCCCTGATTTTCACATTTCCTGCCTCTAAAACGGGTCAAGGAGGAGCAGAGGATATTCCCTGTCTCCCAAACCGTGGCCTTTAACTCCACCCTCTCTCCTGGAACATTTCTGATACTTCCCACCATCCGGGGGCTGCTGCAGGATAAATGGAGCCATGGAGGCTGCTGGGAATCAAAGGGAGCAGGAGCTCTGGAAACTCTCTTTGCAATCTGAGCTGAGCTCTTGGAAGGACAGCACCCCTAAATTTAAGGAGTCCCTTGAAGAGTAAGAACCAAGAAGTTCCCCATTACCCATCCCCACCATATCAAATACAGGGGATCTACAGCAGAACCAGCAAGGAGCAAAACGGAAGAAAAAAGAGAAATAAGTCAGCCTGTCCCAAGCCTCTGCTTCCTTTCCATCACCTGCACTGCTCTCAGCCCAGTCTGTCAAGGGCTACGATGGATTTGCAGCAGGGATTAATTTAGGTCCCATCTCACCAAGTTCTCCCTCCCTAAAGCTCCTTCATTTTCCTCTGAGCGTTCAGCTCATAAGCTGCTCTCCCTTGGTGTTTGGAATACGGGGAGGAAGAGCCAGTGGGGCTAAAAGAAACTATAGATTTAACCTGGACCTAATGGCAGCAATCTGACATCTTGTCTTAGCAATAAATCTCTCCTATATTGTCTCCTGAAATCAGGGGGAAACAGGGGGGGAAAGAAATTGTTGCAACAAAGAAATGAAACAAAGCAGGAGCAGCTTCCCTTCCCTCACATGTGGGCATCACCTCAGCCAGCTGAGACTGTAAAACACAGATGGAAAATATATACATATTTATACATCCACCTACAGTCTGCTCATATCTCTCCACCAAAAGGCAAGGCCCAGACCTCTTTGAAGTTCATCCCCCTTTTCCTGGCACTGCCAGGTTGTCCAGAGGCTTCCCCCTCTCCAGGTAGACTCTGCAGCCCTCCATCTGCTAGATGTTTAGCGGGTATTCGGTTACACAGAAAGAGAGAGGTGAGCGGGCATCAATCTTCATGGAAAAGGTGGCAGGAGGTGACATCTGCCCCCCTCTGCTGCAGGAGGCTGGGGTGGTGGGGCTGGCTGTAGGGAAAGAGGGAAAAATGTGGATATTTCAACCCTCAGAGCCCTCATGGGAAAGTGACGCTGCAGGGAAAGGAAGATGAAGTTGCACTTAGGTGGGAACTCAGTGTGGAAGGCCATACACAGAGAGTTAAAGGAATAAAAATCTGTGGCTGGAGAGCGAAGTCCCAAACAAATCCAATCAGATTTCATAAGAACTGGGCTGCTCCAGTGTGATTTAACCTCCAGTGACCCCCAAGAAATGGCCAGGCCCATCCTCTGGGTCTCAACCCCTGAGCACACCGCAATTCCCAGGGAGCAGTGGCACAGGACGGCACGGGATCAAGGACTGAGCACAAGCACTGGGCAGTGACCATGGAAATAGCAGGTTTGGGGTTGCTTTGTCACAAACATCCTGAGGTGCCATAAGGGGAGGGGATTTTTTAGGGCTCAGGTGGGCAGTGAGCGCCTGGGAGCTGCTTCCAACCACGGCTGATGAGGGAGAGGCCATCGCAGCCTCGGGGCACAATTAACACCGACCCTTCCACCTGCTCTCCGTTAGGGATAATTAGCAAACTGTACCTGAGCAGCACAAGGTGCAGTCTGCCTTAGAAGCCAAAAAAAAGAGGATCAAACCAGGTAACAAAAGGTCTGGCCTCAGACACTCTGGGGAAAAAAAAAAGACCTGGATTCAAAGCAGAGGTGCCATTCCACACCTGCACTGAAGGATGTAAGGAAGTTCTGCTTTCACATACCCAGCTCCAAAGGCTAAAGCAGCCTCCAATCAGAGGAGATTCAGATTAAATCCTGGCCTTACCAGTGTTTCACACCAAATCTGATTTCAGGGACAGAACTGGTGTAGAGAATCCTCAAACCTGGAGTACTGACTTGGGGCTGGGAGTGAATATGGCTCTGTTTTTCCCTTTCCTTCAGGCAGGAACGGGGAAGATATTTGCATTCTTGCTACCTGGGCATGGCCATGACCTCACAGGGCTGTCAGGAGGGAGCTGTGCACAGACACCTGAAGGACTCAGTCACAAAGCAAACTGGAGCCATGGATCCGGGGAAACGCTGGAGACCTGAGCCAGGCGTTGGCAGAACCAGGAGGGAAGGGATTATTCCCGAGGTGATAAAAGGAAATGCCAACTCCAGGATCCCAGGCAGCAGAGACAGACAGGGACAACCAAAATCACGGCGAAAACAAGTCATGAATGAGTCAGCAGCTGCTACAAAACCTCATTCTCAGGTTTGATAGTCTCAGTTTGAAGCAGTCTGCAGGGTTTTTAGCCCGATAAATTTTGCTGTGACTACAAATCATCCCAGATGAGGAATGACACCAGGAATACACCCTCCTCCATGCTGGGCAAGGTTGGGTTTCTCTTAGACAACAAAATAATGAAGGTCAGGGTTTTTATTAGCCTGCTCTCAACCTGCCTTCCAGTGGCTGATGGAAGTTCCCTCGAGCTTCACCTTGACCTTGGCTTGTCCTGCACATTCTCTAATTGTGGGTAATTATTTTCTACCCTTTGGGTTACACTGAGTCTCGGGAAGGGAACCTCCAAGAAAGGAGAGGGCTGATTTCTAGCTCGATTAATGGAGATAACCAACCTGACGTGTAATAACGTGGAGCTTCCTCCTACAGATTATTTAGATTTTATTCTTCAGTTATGTCCCTCTGCTGCTGTTGGGCATGTAAATGTGAACTGGAACATCCATCTAATTCCTGTGATAAATTCAGATATCTCCAATGCAGTGGTGCTGTCCCTGAGCATCTCCTTGCAGCTGAGGAATTTGTACTGCTCTGCAGGAGGGTTAATAAGAAGAGATACTAAATAGCTGGCCAGGAAATTCTCAGAAGAAAACCAATACTTGGTCATAGTTTCAAATCTTCCATCCTGCAGCTGAGAGAATAGAACAAAACACTACTTTTAAAAATCTCTCCCATTTTCCCCTTTTCTCTCTTGCTGATTCTGTTTCACCAGTGGAGAAAGGGAGCACAGCTCACTCTATTTGCAGTTTTTAACAGGCTGCCTCTTGCAATATTCATGTAATACCTCTTTTCATATTTTTTTTGAGGGAAAAGAGTGAAAAACTGAGCTGAGGCAAGATGTTTCAAATGATTTTTTGAAAGAAGAGAGTGCTGGAAGGTTTCTAGTATTTCCCCCTGAATCTTGTCACTCCTGCCCCGCAGACAGGTCTGTGGTCTATGAAAAACCTGTAAAGACTACGTGCATTTTTAAAAATAACAAGTCTGTGGGTTGCTTTGGGCAGGAGGGGGAATGGGAGGAAGAACACAACTTTCTTTGAAGGTTAGCAAACTCAAGTTGTGCCCGGGTGTTACCGCTGTGCACATCCATCCCTTGTGGGGAGTGGATTGCCCTGACCTTTCCTGCATTCTGCATGCTGATTATCCAGCATTTCCCTTCCTCTGCCGCTCGTACCTCCTCGCCGTGTGGGAAAGGGCTGGGATAGCCAGTCAGTCAAACTGCAGAATAATGAAAAGGTCACCCCAGCAGCAGCCTCACTTCAGGGCTGCATCAGGCAGCACATTTTTGGTACCTCATCATCGTGAGAGAGACTGTAATGAGGTCGGAAATCAGCACCGAAGGAAGGACTGGAATAGGAAACCAAATATCCAAGATATTCTGCAGTCCTGAAATCTTTCAGAGCTTTGATGGCCAGGGCAGAGAATCTGGTTCACGCCCCTGGTTTGTGCTGAGGATGTGGTTCCCAAGGAATAAAATGAGAAGCAAAACTGAGCAATATCTGCTGGGTGTGTTCAAAAATATCAATTTTCCTCTGTCAGGCAGAGAAACGGGAACAGAGCTCAGGGCTGGCTTAACTACAGCAACCTTCAGGCTGGCTTGTCCCAACAGGACTGGGGGGTTTGCCACAAATTCCAAAAATATCCCTGGGATAGAAGCTCAAGCTGCTGGGAGATAAGAAAGCACACCCCCCGTGCCCCTCTGCAAGGTGAGGTCAGGACGCTGGGATACGGCTGTTCCTCTGATGAGCAACTGCAACACGGGGTGTGCAGGACCCCACACAAGGAGCGGGGTCACCAAACAGTTCACATCCAACATGTCCACGTGCCAAGGAATATCAATAATTACATGCTCAGGTGGCTGATGGTAACCAGCCAAGTCCTTTGGCTGGAGGGATTCATGGAGGAACCTGACAACAACAACCACCCCGTGGGCTGAAAAACACCAGGACCCCTTGAACACGCCCGTAATTTGTCAGTATTCCACATTACAGCCCTGCCTCGCTCATCCTCTGGGCCTTATTTCAGCTGCCCTGTCCCCAAGCACAGCTCCCTCTTCATCCTCTCACCCTTGGTTTGCAAAGTTTTCCAGTGCTGTGTCCTGACTCCCTTCTCCTTAGCGTGGAATCCCAGGATGGTTTGGGGTGGAAGGGACTTTAAAGATGATCCATTTCCATCCCCTGCCACGGGCAGGGACACCTTCCACTATCCCAGGGTGCTCCAAGCCCCGTCCAAGCTGCCCTTGGACACTTGCAGGGATCCAGGGGCAGCCACAGCTGGTGATGTGTTAAATACTAAACCTGGCTCCACAACCTCCCACCCCTCCTCAGAGCTGAAATTCCCTGTTCCTCTGTGCTCCACAAGAGCTCTGACCTGGCTCCAATCCTGGATGCTGATCCCAAACATGGCGCAGTAACCCTCCCCAACAAAATGCACCGCGGCCTTTCCCATGTCGAGGAAAAATAAATTAAAAGAAAAGAAAGAGAAGTGAAAAGTATAAAGGGGATTTCATGGGATTTGAGTGCCAAACTCCAACAGGCTCTTCTGAAAATCCCAGCTTAAAGCAATAGATTTGTGTTCTTGCATTTCTTTCTCCTGATGTTAGTAATAACGACTGCTGAATTGGTTTGAAGATCTCACATATTGCTCCAGGTTTTGTTTGTTCATTTATTTTCTGCGTTTTATGCTCAAAAAGCTAATAAAGGGGAAATTCCTCTGCGAAAGAATGGAGGAAAGAAAAGATAAAAATCAGAAATAAAGGACTGAATTTGCATCCCATTTAAATCCACTGCTGATAATTGAAGAGTAAAGCTGTTTTAAATGAAGGATCTATTGGAAAGATTCTGTTCCTGTGTTCCCACTTACATCCTGTATATTCCAGAAACAGGTTCAAGCGCAGGGCTCTGGCAAAGTCCAAGTTTAAAATTCAGCACAGGCTTCAAGTCCATTCACTCTGATGTGACTTTTTTTATTTGGTAAAACTTAAGCCTGAGTCAAGGTCAGTGGAGTTGAAATTAAGTCTGTAGCAAAGCATCTGCTGAAGTGCTTTGCCTGGTCAGTGCTTTTATGGCTCAGCCCGGTCCAGGAGGCTGGGAAGACACGAAATGTGCTGCAATTTTCCCCATTAAAAGTTCCAGAGACCTCCTTAAATTTTCAAGTCAAATTATCGCTAAAAGGATTATGAGCTGTACTCTGAATTTCGTCGGAATGAGACATCCAGGAACTGAGAGCTCCCTGCTTTGTCTGAGAGCCTGATTCATCATGAGCTGTCCCTCTCACCCTTCGCCACCGCTGCAGCAGCCGGGCTGGTGGCACATCCAGCTTTCACTCTTGGGTTGCAAGAGGGATGAAAACAAAATAAGCCCTGAAACCACACCAGAGGCGCCGAGTTCGGTGTGTCAGGCTTTGATGCAAAGGAAGAGTTCCCAGAAAACCAGCAGGGAATTTCCCTGTGGGATTTTTTTTTACTGCACTTGAAGAGAGCCAAGACCTCGGGAGGCAGCACAGTTAAACCAGCAGTTAAACCACAGTCCTGGCCACCAGCTCAGCCCTCAACTCGCCCTTCCTGAATTACTCTGAGACCTTCCCAGCTCTGAGGTCACCCCTGAACCCCCCCCGGTCCCTGTTAGCTGAGGAGCTGACCCTCCAAGTGCCAGCACAGCTCTGGGAGTGTCCAGGTGCTCCTTCACCTGAGGATTTCAGGGAGCTGCCCTCCCTTCCTGCTGTACAACCCCCCGAGTGATCAAAAATGCAGACAGGGGTCCGAATAATAAAAACTCCCGGTGTGTTATTAGTGCTGTCAATTTAGCCAGGGATGTTATGGCACGTGTGTCACTGAGAGAGACAGAAGCTATTATTGAAATGAGATTAGAAGCGTTTTGAAACATCAACAGTGGCATTATAGTTGGTAACATTTCCATCTGAAATAGATGACATTGATGCTATACAATCAACAATGCCACTGGGAATACAATATAGAACTGAAGACTAGATTGTTTTACTCTATATTGATTTTCCCTTAGTACTTTTTGATTAACTGTCAAATCAATTAGCTCTCCCCACCCAAACATCATATTTTTTGATGTCCCCCCTCAGAAAATCCCTGTTCGAGAGCAAACAACCCAGAGGAGCTCAAGTGCTCCAAAGTGCTCCGGAACAGAGGTTTTGCAGGCTGAGATAAGTCCCTACAGCGAGCCTGCTTCTCCTCATCCTGCTGGAGTCCAGCCATGTTTTTATTGAATCAGGTTCTGAAGCTGTCTGAGGCACTGAGGGATCTGATTATAGCCTTGCCATAATGTCCTTTTCAAATAAAATGCGTGGCATTTTCATGGTGACATAATGTTCCTCCGGCTCGGCAGAGACAGCGTGGCTACAAGGTTTTGACCAGCTTGGCCTTCCCATATCATAAATCTATAAATCCATCCATCCATCGTAATTTCCCAGTCTCTACACAGCCACACACCTTGATAATTTTATCTTTATCCCACAACAGCTGTAGGAAAACGTTATTAAAGATGGGGCATTAGGGAGAGTCAATGAGAGGCCGGGGAACTTGCCCAAGGTCACAAGCGGTCCCCAAATCCGTCTGGTTTTCCCAGTGACCAGCCCCTCACCTGGACTGGAATGGTCAGGAAAAAGGGAAAAGAAGGTTTCAATCTGTGAAACAGAAGCTGAGAATTCATCCAGCTCCTGCAACAGCTTCACACCTGTGCAGTAGTGACTGGTGGAGCAGCACCAGAAAGCTCAGACCCAGACTCAGAAACTTGCTGGACCTTGTTTTTTCTTGCACTTTTTTTTCATTAATCACCATCTCATCTCTACACCTTCTCTTTGTTTCTCTAATTCAAACTGTGTTCATTGTGGGCTTTAGAAGTCTCCTGGGGGTGCTGTACGATCTGGCCCAGGGCTGATAAACTGGACAAGACGGGAATATTTGCATTGCAGCAGTGCCTGTAGGGCCAGCTGGGACCAGGCACCTTTTCTGCGGGGTTGTGCAGCCACACCAGCTCCGGCTGTGGTGCCCTGGCAGCCTGAATGGGGGTGGCAAGGCAGGGAAAACTCAGTCACAGGGCAGGGGAGTGTCTGGGACAGGTCCTGGGTAATTCCCAGTTCCCAGTCCCATGCTCTGCCCATTGAACCCCTGCAAGGTCCTCCTGACCAAGGCCTTGGGACAACCCACGATCAACAAAGATCAATAAAGACTCTAATAAAGACTTCC
The DNA here is from genome assembly GCA_013397975.1 of Machaerirhynchus nigripectus. Lineage (NCBI taxonomy): Eukaryota > Metazoa > Chordata > Aves > Passeriformes > Dicruridae > Machaerirhynchus > Machaerirhynchus nigripectus. The sequence continues at coordinate 208,948 of VZRQ01001986.1, forward strand.
ATGGTTCTGCCAAAAGCCAGATCAGCCAACCAGCTCCACAGGACTTCACTTCCCTCCTGCCTGCTCCCCAGACCCCTCATGAGGGACAAGGATCCCGATCCAAGCCCGAGCTGCCCCAGTGTTGGGTGCAGGAGCCACAGAGGAACCAGCTGCTGCTGCCACGCCGCCAGCCAAGACTCTCATTTGTTTTGGCTGGCGCTGAAGAATCAGCTTAGGCATCTCTGAGAACAAAATGGTGCATGGAACCGGGCCAAGCTGCAAAAGATAAGAAGCAATAAGAGTCGCAACAGATTATTTGTCTGGTAAAACAGAAGGAGAATTCTATCGGGGGAAAAATCCGAGCGGATCCCGGTCCGGTGCTGCGAACAGTTCTGTTTGTGCAGCTCCTCTCGGGCTGCACGACAGGTGCTGAGCTGCAGCTATTCCTGGAGAATAACAAACTGCTGCTGCCGAGGAGGAGTGACAGAGGAGAAGTGGTTTCTGCACAACTGTTGGGAAGAGGAAGGCTCTGCAGTGACATGGCAACGCTGCCGGCCGCCCCGGCGCGGCTGGAGGGGAGGGATGCGAGGATTCAGCCAGAATAAACACGAGGAACAAGGGCATAAAATAACTGCTGTGCTCTCCTGTGATGCTGGGAAGGGAGGTTGGGTTGAAGATTAGCCACAGCCTTCCCCAACTGATTCTCAGCCAGGCAATTAATCTCTCTGGAACTGGACCGAGGATAAATCTTATCAGCTCCTCGTGCGTTTCAAAGAGATTGGGCCCATTTTCTCCGTGGCTTTTGCAAAGGAGGGGAGAAGAGCAGGGAGTGTAAGTGAGAGGGGATACCCAAGGGGTACCACCAAGCAGATCACAGAATGGTTTGGGTCAGAAGGAATCTCAAAGCTCATCCAGTTCCACCCTGACACCTTCCACCGGCCCAGGCTGCTCCAAGCCCCGTCCAGCCTGGCCTTGGGCACTTCCAGGGATCCGGGGGCAGCCACAGCTTCTCTGGGCAACCTCCCCACCCTCACAGGGAGCAATTTCTTCCCAATATCTCATCTAAATCTACCCTCCTTCAGCTTAAAGCCATCCCTTGTTGTCCTAACACCGCATGCCTTTGGAAATCCAATCCAAAAGAGAAGAAAAATAGGGAATTCAGTAATCGGATATAAACTTAATAAGCAATGAGTGAAGACTGGCACAAATGCAAGGATTAGGTTCTCACCTGACACAACCCAGTCTTGCTAAAATAGCCTTAAAGCACCTAATTTTCTATTCCACAGAAGGCCCTAAAGTAATTTTTATTCTATGCCACTTCCTTAGTCAAATGTAACCCTAACTTAAAAGTTCACTTCAAAACTTAAAAGCACTGATTTGCTTTTTAAGAAAAATATTTTCTTTTTTAAAATTAACATTTAACACCAAATTCATTACAAGTCAGATAATCTCCTGAAGCTCCTCTCAGATCTAGGTTCATTCCAACCCAACCACCAGCTGGGAAATGAAACCCAGAGAGGAGGCTCTGAGCAGGCACAAAACAACACCCACCTTCAGCCTGAACAACTGAATTTGCACATATTTTGTGCTCAGAAACAAAGGCAAATGCAACAGCAGTGTCTATCTTGGTTTCTCAGCTCTGTGAGAGGATGCAATAAGACAGATTGCTCCTCCCTGTGAACCCAGACTGCCTCAGTGTGCAGCATCTCTTAAAATTCAGGATGTTAAAGCCCTTATGATAAACACATCTCTGCAGCCAGAGGGATTTTTAATCTCCCTTGATTTACAGGCATTTCATTGCATTTGAGTATAACTTATTTTAATGGCATGGTGGAAATTGCAGCAGGGGCTAATTAGAGCAATGAAGTTAGTTAGATCTGTGTGCATTTGGAAAGCAGGCTGCATCTTTTTTAATGGGATAATCCCAACGGATCACCCTGACCTGCGGAGTTTCCCTGCAGGTACCAGGACACTTCTGCACTTGTCTGAATGAGGTAACTCCGCTGGAATTGAGGGGTCAAAGATAATTTATCCCTGTGAGGGTCAGATCCCGCAAAGTTGTGGGCACCTCCCCTTCCCACAGGAACAGTGGGAGGTCTGGGCAGCTCAAAACCTGGCAGGACTGAGCCCTGAGAAAAAAAAACCCTCAGCTTTCACTGCCGTGCCATTAATAGATGCTCGACTTGCCAGCAAGCCCCACTGTTTGGGATTTTTAAGCCTCACAGTCATGGTCTTAAACTAAATTACAACCCATTAGGCCTCAGCCAAATCTGACTTGCTTCAACACCACCAGGCTGGTTTGAATTTTTCTCAACTTGAGGTCGTAGTCTACAACTAATTCAAAACACATTGTGCAGGTCAACAAACCTGTCCCTGGCTCTCCCTCTGGTCTTGTTCCTCAAGGTAAGTTCTCAGACCCAACCATCCTTGGAGCAGATAAAGAAGAAGAACAGCCATTTTTGGGGTACTGACTGTTTCCACCTGCGTTTTAGGGTAAGGTGAATCACATCCTACAAGGAGAATTTATTTCTGCACAACCAGATCGGAGGAGCAGACAAAGGGTTGACCAAACACCATTCTGCTCTCTGCCATCATCCACTGACCTTCCCAAGCCTCAGCAGGCCCAGTTCTATTCGCATTTGTATTAAGAAAATTATCTGACTTCCAGCAGTTCCTTCATTTAAAGGAGAGAAGGGAAAATCATCCCTGCGTTCTGCTTTTCCAGGGGTTCCCTACCTCACACTGGAACTCGAAAAACTCCACCTGGGCTCAAGGAAAACAGCTGGGGAGCATCTTTGATCCCCTTTGAAATTTCCACAGAAGGATTTCATTTAATTTTCCAGGCTTCTCTGCCTTTCCCCCGCAATAATGGCTGATATCATTTAGTGCAAAGCACAACGACAGCCATTAAAAATGGTTATTAGTCTGGAACTGCCTTCCTAATAGGAAACACACATGCCACACTCTGGGAGTTCAATGTTTTTTAATAGACTTGGAGGTAAATGCCACTGTGACCCTTATTTTTCAGGAGGGAGGGAGAGACAGAGGGAGGAACGCGTTGCTCGGGCTGAGATTTTGCCCTTAGGCAGAGCCTTGGGCGGGAGGTGGAGCAGCTCCTCTGCTGCCCCGGGGAGGGACCGAGCCTCTGAAATGCTCCTCCGAGGATCTGCTGCTCTGCAGGGGCTGCGAGCTGCTGCTGCAGGGGAGGAAGATGGTTTAGCACTCCAGCATCCCCGCTCAGCTGGTGCGGAGCAGCGGAGCCGTGGCTCAGCAGACTGACAGCCTTCTCCTCCCTCTGCCCACCCTCTCCTGCCCCCTCCTTCCCCCAGGCGCAGCGGGACCTTTGCAGGGCTGGGGTGCCCTTCAAGGTGACCCCGGCAGAGCTCAGGCAGACACGGAACCTGCGGGTTCCTGGCATTAGGGCCGAGCCCAGCTCCCCATGCCCGGCCAAATGCCCCTCCTGGAGCAAGGGGCACTAAAAATTCCTGCCTTGGGGAAGAGGAAAAGGGTATTTTCCAAGCTTCAGCAGGCTGAAATGTCTCAGTGTGATGTGAGACCGCACATCAACGTTCAGGAGTAACATCAGTAAGAGTTTTCTTTATTTGCTCCCCTTCTCCTCCCACACCTGAACCTGGCGTTTAAAAGCGGAACTTGGAACCTCTTAAAATAGTAAAAGCACCGTCCCCACTGCAGTATAAGACAGGAGAGGAGCTGGGGGCTGCTTGACCTGAAGCTCTAAATCCACAGCACATCCAGTGTTTCCAGCTCTTTACCTCACCCAGCAAAGATATCCCCCTTCCTCAACGCCTGTCTCACCAACTGGGAATTTTATTTGCACTGTCAGGGAATCTCTAATGCCTATCTGATGTTTGCATTAGGGTTTGTTGTTGTTTTTGCTCCTTTCATCACCTTATAAAGGCCACACAATGATTGCGTGATGCTGAGACTTTTGACAGATGTAACATATGTGCAACAATATTTATCATTTATTTAGCATGCTGGGTAGAGCGGCTGGCAGGGCTCTGCCATGCCTGACTTAAAGGCTGCTGGCATTTCCATTAGATAAAATCCCATCATGCAGGGGGTTAAGAATTCAGGCATTTCAAATCGCATCAGGCTGAATCATGATTCAAATCAGAAAAGCCAGTTTTTGGTTCACTAAGGGCTGACAAAGTGGGGCTAGGGGGAGGGTCAGGAGGAGCAGCAATGGATGGCAGGTCACGAATATGTTCCTCTTTTTCAACGGATGACCAGGCTAATGCAGTCTGGGTTTTCAAATAACTGGGGGAGAGGGGGGTTCTGCCCAACTCCGAGGAGCTCTCCGACCCGCGGCGTTTCACGGTGGGATTTCCAAAGGCATCCATCTCCCTGCCTTGCTGCCCCAGCCAGTTTTGGTGGAAGCAGACATGAGCCAGTAGCCATCCTCTGTGAAAACCCCACTGCATCGCGTCTGACAGCTGCATTTTAAGGACCACGTGCCTGCCAGACACGGGAATTCTCCTGCTCCGCGCCGAGGTCCTGCAGCCCTCGGGAACAGAGAGGAAAATCCGTGCTGACGGAGGGAGGCAACAAGACCACGACAGCCAGAGCCCCAGGTCGAGCTCAGGAGCCCGACATCCAAACCCTCAGGGCTGCCTCAGGTGTGACTGACACTTGAGACCCAAAAATCAGTGCTCAGTGCAGACATCCTTCCTCAAACCAGCCTTATAATCAAGGCATCGCTTATGGGTTTAATGGTAATTTCAATTTTTTTCCTCTCTCAAGGAAAAAGGGATTAAAAACCCCACCCAAACAACCAAGCACTGCCAGTTGATCCTGACCCTGACTTGCCTGAAGAGTAATAAGAGGAGTCCTTTAACTTCTGCCCAGTTGCAGCTCTCTCTGTTCTCATGGAGCAGCAACATACCAGGCATTTCATAATTAGGGCGAGAGGGAGAGATAAGGCCATGGGGCTGAGCACATGAAAGGAATGTGCTGGGTGTGGGGAGAAGGTGCTGAAAGGAAGAAGAGTTTTACACGGGCTGGAAAAGGCTCTGGGAGAGCCGGGTTACGGAAGGGGGAGCTGCGTGTGCCAGCGGGGAGGCGCACGTGTGGTAGGGAAATGGGCTGCTTTCCCTCCCAGTGCTGCTCGCCAAGGATTAAAGGGAGGCTGGTCAAAATCCTGAAGTCCAGGGCACACGTTTGGGAGGGGATTTGGCATCCAGGTATGTTGAACAAGTGCCCTGCAGCTGGAGGGACGCAGCCAGGGTGGCTGTCCCCGAGTCCTGCAGACCTGGTTCGGGGCGAAGGGAAGATTTGGGATTTCTCCCTCTGCCCATTCTGCACTAATCCACCTCAAGGTAATATTTACGAAGCCCACTCTGCGTTCTGGAGGGCTTTTGTGTTTGTTTGGTTTGAATAGCCTGGGTTTTGGCAGCAGGGCCGAGGAAACCGCACATTTTTACAAGATTCCAGAGCGAAAAGAGACCTCGGTGCCGAGCACAAAAGCACACAACAGTGGCAGAGGGAGAAAACAGTGTTACTTGCTGAGTAAATCCAGAAAAAAAGCCAGGAAATATGAAAATACAGCAACACAGAACCCACAAATCCTAATCTTCAGCCTGGTGTCGGCTGCCTCTGAGCGAGGTGACCTTTGGCGAGCCACTCGATGTCTTTGTGCCACCCTTGCTCCTCAGCCCTTGTGCTTGCTTCTCCCAACTCCACCTCTGGGCTCCGAGCCCATGGCACGGGGCCTGCTGCACTCCTGACCTTTGTGGGCACCCACGGCTGCTCCCGAAACACCAATAAATGTCTGCCTTCAATATTCCACCTTCAGCCCACAGCGCTCCCTGACCAAAGAGGAGAGCCAGATAATCTGGATATTAGAGCCTGATATTACTCCTGTTAAATTACCTGGGTGAGAGTAAATACCTATTAGCCCTCAGCCTAAAAAAACTTCCCATCTGATTTGTTTTTTGCTGGTTCAGATGTTAAAATTCAGGCCTGGGTATCAGGTGTGGGAGCTGGGAGTCGCTCCTTTGTCTCGGATAAAAGCGACTCTCCTGATTTTCCACCACTGCAGCATCCAAGGCTTTGTTCCGCGGAGCCTCACCAAGATCCCTGCCGGTGACAAACCGCCAAGGAACGACCTAAAAGTGGCTCTTTTCTTTTTCATATATATTTAAATGCTGTGTTTGTACCTGCCAGCCCCTTCTGCTGGGGGTTTGCTGCTCTGGGCACTGCCGTGCTGGAGCAACGCTCCAGCAGCAGCGGCAGCAGCCTCACCACAAAGAGCTGGTACCAAAGCCTCCCATTTTCCTAACAAAAGCAGCACATGAACCCCCTCTGTAAATGGTGGGGAGCATTCTCCTAAAAATCAATCAGCCTCTATTATTCGCTCGAAGCCCAATCTCATTGTCCACTTCTTCCTCCGGAGGCCGATTTCTGCCAGGTAGAAAATTAAGTTTCCTTTACTTTTCTTCCCTACACAATTTTTCAGTGTTTCAGCACCGTTGTTCGGTGTGGGAAAGCGACTTCCTGTCTCAATAAACAAGTGCACACAAGGCTTTTCTGGACACATAATGGGCTCTTTTTATTTTTTTTTTTTTCCCTTTTTTCTTTTTTCTTCTCTCTCTTTTTTTTTTTTTTTTTTTTTCTCTTTTTTTTTTTTTTTTATTTTATACAAAAATCATTCCGCACTTAACACATCAATGAAGCCACTTAAGCTCTACTGCATCTGAATTAAAGGGGGAATTGTGTGATCAAAGAGTGTGAAGGAACCACACATGGAGTTCTTCAGACACTTCACTTTTGTTACATTTGATACATAACAAACCCAATAAATATGCTTATCCCAGTAGCCCATTTCATTATCTCATATCCTTATGTTTAAGAGCATTTCCTTTTGAGAGCTGCTCTTTCCCCTTTGTTTTTTCAGCATCAGAGTTTTGAGGCAGTTTATTTTAAATGAAGGTGCTAAAAAGAGAGAGAGAAAGAAATAATTGATAATTTTTTCCCCTCTAGGTGTGCTCAAACAGGACCAAAAATCCCCTCTCCACTGAGTTTTCCCCCGGATTTATTTATTCATGGGAGTGTACAGGCACAAGCTCAATAACCTCAGTTATTAAAGGTTATTAGAGACAAGACTCGCACAAGGAAAGTTCCCTAAAATTCTTCCCAATAATTCTCCACAAATTCATCCCTTCCCCTCCACCATAGACCGAATCACTTGGTAAAATACAGATTTTGTGTACATTGATGCTTTCAGTGCTGAGAATAATTGCCTATTTGCAGCTAAATTATTCAAAATAATGAAGACTGGAGTCTGTCCATTTTTTCCCGTTGTTTCACGTGGAAGTGACCGATTTCTCCAGCCAACAAAGAGGCTGCAAGGTCTGATTTTTGGGAACTGTTGGTCGTTTGTAGCCAGCAGTGACGTGTGGCTGGTCAAAGGGCTGTCAGAGCTCAGCCAAAGTGGGACCTTGCTCACTGAGCTGGAGGTTATGGGGGTGATTTTTACCCACAGATGGACAAATCCACTGGTCCCGAGAGGGATCTGTATTTCCAGAAGGAATTTCAATAGGATTTCTGCTGGAAACTGCATGCCCAGAACTGTATTTAATCCAGTCTACCACAAATAACCACGGCAAAAGCATCCAGCAAACCTCCAGGATAACTTACTTGGGAGTAAATGACAGGTGCTTTTAGCAGAGTTGCTCATTAAAAAGGCATTTCAAAACCTAATTTTTGAAATTGCCTTTGTATCTTTTTGTTTTTCCCATCTTCCCCTCTACTTTCCCCAAGGGGTCCTGACAGAAATGCTCAAGACAGGGGGTTTTATATCCCCTGAAATGGTGAGATCAGCCCCTGTTTGCTGCCACACACCAGATTGGCTCCTTTCTCTTTTTTAAAGCTGAACAAGAAAATTATCCTGCCCTAAAATCATGGAGTGAACTGAACACACCCAAATGCTTCCCACACGCAGCAGAGGCAGAGGGGAAAAAGCACCTGAACCACCAGAAAAAAAAAACAACCCGAAACCAAATGAATAAAATGTATTTTCTGCTCTGTTTAATTCCTCTCAGTAAATATCTTTACAAATATGCTTTTGTGATGAGCACGGCCTGGTCGGAGCTGCCTTTGTTTCGAGGCTTCCCAAATCAAAACAAGCAAACAAAACAACCCCCTGCCAGCAGGGGCAGGGGCTCCGCTCCTAAGTAGGGCACATCCCTCTCCCCATCCCAGCCCAACTCCCAGCCGCAGCTCCCAGTCCTCCTCAGCACCCAGCCAAGCCCAGCTGAGGTAAAAACTGCAATATTTGACCTCAACCTCGAGCTAGAGATGCCTTTTGCAGCGCAGAGACCTCCGGCTCTCCGGCACCAGAGTCCTGACCACCAATTTAGCAACGTTCATCACAGAATCCCAGAATCACAGAATCACCAGGTTGGAAGAGACCTTCAAGATCATCGAGTCCAACCCAGGCCCCAACACCTCAACTAAACTAAACCATAGCACTGAGCACTACATCCAATCTCTTTTTAAATACATCCAGGGATGGTGATTCCACCGCCTCCCCAGGTAGACCATTCCAATATTTTATCACTCTTTCTGTTAAAAACTTTCTCCTAATATTCAACCTATATTTCCCTTGGCACAGCTTGAGGCTGTGTCCTCTTGTTCTGTCAGTTGTTGCCTGGAAAAAGAGACCAACCCCCAGCTCACTACAACCACCTTTCAAGAAGTTGTAGAGAGTGATGAGGTCACCTCTGAGTCTCCATTTCTCCAGGCTGAACAACCCCAGCTCCCTCAGCCGTTCCTCCCAGGGCTTGTTTTCCAAGCCCCTCATCCATGGAACAGCTCCTGAGATCGTGGAAATCTGGGGCAACATCAAAAAGAGGGGTGGACATGGGAAGAGGATTTGAACACTCGTGGCTGAGGAAGAAAATCTGCTGAACACAGCCCAAGGAGAACCAAGAGTTTCAAAGGGTAGAAGGCAAGGAGAGGTTTTGGGTTTTACATTCCTGATCTCATCCTTTTCAGGCTCAGGGTGGACACCTGACACTCGAGTCTTGAATTGCTTCAGGTCACGATCCCACACCAATATTTTGTTTTGTTTCAACCAAGAAGGTGCCTGATGAGGAGGAAAAAGAGAATCAAACCCGGCAGCCTGGCTGAGACTAAAAATTAATGCTAAAACATCAACCCAAACTGCCACGCTCATCCTTTGACTGTGGTGCACAGGGAAACCTTTATTTATAGCAGTGGGATCCACACACACGGGAAATTTTCTACATTTCTCCTCCTTCTGTTGCTTTTTTTTTTCCCTATGCAAATCCATATTGGTCATTAAATCAAGAACTGAGGAAGTATTTAGCAGCAGCTGGGTGGTAAAAGCCTGCTCGAACTCCCTTAAGCTGCATCCCATTTATTTGTGGTGGGAGACACCTACCCCACGCACTTCCATGCCTAAAATGATCTGCTTGAAACAAATAGGAAGAACAGAAAAACATTAAAAGTATTTTCTATAATGTCCCTTTTTATTTTTCCCCTCCACAATTGAAATCCTCATCCAATTTTGGGTTTCTGCCTCATTTTCTGAACAGCTTTGAAGGAGCTTTCAAAGCTGAAAAAACTGGGTGTGGCTCTAATCCCTTTTTTGCTCCTGAGAAGAAATGTTTTGGGGCAAATTAATAGAGAAATAATCAAATACCAGCACTTAAACCAGCCTGACTGCAGGAATTTGAGGGAAGGGTGGAAAGGCTACAAAATTTGCCTGAAATCTTTGCCAAAACACCTATCTGATAATGAAACAAAGCAGCATTTGGGGTTTTTTACAGATTTAATTGAGAAAAAAGACCTCAAAGACCCACTGATGCTTCCCTGAACCACTGCAGATATTTAGTCTGGCAACACATTGTACCCAATGATTAAACCAATTCCCCAACCAGAAATTTTTTATCTTGATGGAAACTGGGAAGCAAATTTCAAAAAGGAAGAAGTGGATATTTGAATGGGGCCATTTGGTTTGTCCTGCTGTAAGAAATAAAGTTTCCCTCATTGTCTTAATTCGATTAAATTTAAAAACTGCCCTGGGAGAAGCCTGAAAAAAAATTAGAAAAGTTGTGTTAATGTATAAATTAAGGTATTTCAATGGATTTAGCAACCCAAAAAAAAAATCTACCAGGTGGACAGAAATGATCCTGCACTGGTTTTGATGTGAAAGGGAAGATTTATTTCAGCTTTCCAAGCTCTTTCTGACAGTATAAGTGTAGCTTGGAAATTTCACATTTTTCCTTGACAGCTTACAACGGATCATTTCAGCCCCTAAGTCCAAAATCCTTAATTTTTTTGAGCTGTAGCCACCTTTTCTCATGCAGGAAAAATATAATCAGGAATTAGGGAAGCACCTTTCACTAGCACTTCCTAATTTCAGGTATTTTTAGGCAGGATCACTCGCCCCTGAAGGAGATGTTAGTCCTGCAATCAGAATAGAAATAAACTGATTTTCACAGCAATTCTTGGCAAGGAGGGAATTCCAGCAGCTTCTTTTGCTCCAGTACAAGAGATTCCAGCGAAACCCTCCCCACCAACCTCAGCACGAAAAAGGGACAACTCCGAGCCAAGGACAACTCCGGGAAGTCAGATCCAGGGTTAATTTATTGGTTTGGAGTGAGCAGAAACCTTAGGGACACGCACAGTGTCCCCTTCCCTGATGGAAAACACTTCCACACTGGATATAAATTCCTCACAGAGAGGTGGCACAGCTGTCCCATGGCAGTGGCTGAAAATCAGACCGAAAATCAGATTAAAGTGAGTTGCACCTCAGAGGGGAACGTTGGAAGTGGATAAAAATTCAGGTTTTTTCCCTTGAGGAGAATAATCCCAAGCAGATCCTGGATTGCCAGGATGGTACACCTGAGGTATTTTCGTATCATTCAACAGAAAGAGCCACTGTCACCACACTGTCCCTCACAGACATCCCTCAGCTCTCCAGCTACATTTTCCAAGTGCTTTTCACTCCTTTTTAACTGATTTAAGAGAAAATAACTAAAAATGTGTTGTTTCAGTGCCTCCAGAGAAAGATCTTGGCTGTTACCACTGAAATAAGGCTGAGAAAAGGTGGATGTGGACCTCACCCTTCAGCGGAGCCCCTGAAAGCAGTGATTTTCCATGCCAAAAGAGCCCAGAAATGTCTATTTTCTGTAAAGTCGAGCAAGGAGACAAGGAGTGCCCTCCTCTTGCTGCTCCACAACTGCATCTCCCTTCCAGCACAGCCTCGGTCACTGCCAGGGAAGATTTGTAGCCCAGGATGTAACTCATCACGAGCTGAAGTGGGAATCTGAGCCATGACATTTTAATTTCAGACCTACTCAAAAGGTAGGAGAGTCACTCTGTTCTGCCTGAACTTCAGATAAGCACACGCTGTGCTGTGGTTCTGCTTTCCTCACAGCATTCCTCAAATTTTCCCTGCAGTAGGAGGAAAGAGAGAGAGAGGGAAAAAAAAAAAAAAGAAAAAAGGGGAAGAGAGAGAAAAAGAGAGAGAGAATAAAGTTTGTGTTCCAGGAGGTGTTTTATTGTGTGGATACCCAAAGGCTGGGTTCAATAAAACCTCCAGCTGGCTCTCGCACAGACAAAGCTCCTCCGAGGCCTCGCAGAGCCTTCCTCACCTTCCAGAGGGGATTTTTGGGGGCTTGGGAGCCTTTTCCTGGCCTTCCCTCCCACCGCAGCAGGACGGGGCTTTTTCCTGAGTCAGGCTCAGAGCAGGAATCTCTTCGACTCCAAACCCCCAGGATGTGCCAAGTGTGCTTTAAAAACTCGGCCTTGGAGAATCAGCTATTCCCCACCAGCCAGGGGACAAACAAAGCTGAAGGAGCTGCTGAAACCCTTCAAGGGGAGTTTCCTGGATGAGGTCCTTCACTTTTTCTGCTGTTCTGAGGGTCTTTCGTGCCCTGACCATCCCCAAAACCATTTCCACCCACCCAGCTGAAGCTTCCTGCATTTTTTGGTGGCCGAATCAGAACATGGGGTTAAAAATGCTCAGAAATCCACAAGGCTCAGTCCCGCTGCCCTTAGTCCCTGATCTAACACCAACTCAGGCACCAGGACTATCAGCAAAAAATAAGAGGCTGGAAAGACAGTGAGATAAATGATACACACATCAATAGACAGAAGGAATTAATTAGATATCGCTGATAGATGTTCAGTCCTTTCTCAAGTAAAACAAATATCAACTCCCAGGGATTTGGTTTCTCGCTTGCATTGTGAGAGTTGATCAATTAATCTTGGTTAGAACACTTTTTTTAAGAGAACTAATCAGCACTTTAATTTTGGAGCAAGTTCATCCCTTCCTTTGCTAATTCCCACGTAGCCTTTTCTGCTCCTGGAAGTTCCTTTTGGAGCTGGCATTTTGGCTCCCATTTTGCTTCCCAGCAAAGACACCCAGACAGACAATAACAGCAGAACCTATTCCTTTCTTACCAGATAACACTCATGTCTTGTTACAGAATTCTCAGGCAGTAAATCAACTTGAAAAGCTAATTTAAGGATATTCACTTGCACTATTCAGGGCTGTATAAACATTCCAAATTCCAATTTTTCATCAAGACATATGCGAGCATTTAAAAGGGGCTCAAAAGAGCCTTTTTGCAGCTGAAGGGAGAAGATGGAGCTCCAGCATTTTATTCTTTTCCCCTCCAACGAGATTATCACGTAGTATTAATACCCAGGGAAAAAAAAAAGAAAAAAAAATATTTCCAGTGCCTCTGTGTATTTATGGGGTCCTAAGGGATGGCAGAGTTCCTGTGGCCGAGAGGAAGGCTGGAGGAAACTGCAGGAACGAGAGCGACTGCTGAAACATCAAATACGCGACAGGATTCGTTCGTCCGGCGCAATTTCTTGCCCCGGTGCCGTGGTGTTGGTTTTCACTGTATCTGCTGGTTTAATTGTTTCTGCCTGTTCCAGCCCTTTGTCCGCCCAAACCCCCTCGCCTAAGGGAGATTTCAGAATCAAAAGGTAGGACGGAGGTTGGGCAGGAAATGAACGCTGGTGGCGCGGCGGAATTAAAGGAGAAAGTTCAGGAGCGGCCCTAGGAATGGGTGGGTTAACACAAATTTAAGGGTATCTCCCTCTGGCCGTGCTCTTTTTGTTGGTGGTGGTGGGGTTTTTGGGGTGTTCTTTGGTTGGTTTTGTTGCCACTGCTCCGAATAAACCCCACAAAGCCTGGGTTGGTGGCTCGGGGCCCCGCTGATGGCTTTGGTGCCATCCCCACCCTGCCCGCTCCCCGTGCATCCCTTCCCCGCGTGGGAGGCCGCGGAGACAGCGAGAGGGAGCGGGAGCAACACTCGGGTTTCTATTTTCGGTGGGGGAGTGCAAAGTGAGCTCCCAAAGTTCCTGGTACGACGCCCATGACACATTCCAGGAACATAAACAGAGCTGGCATCGGGATCTATGCGAGGAATTTTCTTTTTCCCCCCTTTTTTAAGTGCTTGCTGTCTTCCTCGCCTCTGCTATCTCTCCCTTTCCCATTTTTATTTTCCCCTCTGATCTCCTTGGACAAAAGATTCCACAATCAAGAGACGCAAACCCCAAGCAAGGAGGATATGTACTTAAAATGCCACATGGCCAATAAAACCTATTTTACAGCAGATCTCACCTTTAACGAGCAAATTGACCACTGTAAGAAACAAGCTGGCCCAAAATCCCGGTATAAAACAGCCCCAAAAACCCCAACCCTCAATTACAGCTATTTAAACAATTATCTGAAAAATACCCAGATTTTAAAAAAAAAAATCACAATACTGGAAGTTTCAGTGCTCACCAACCAAAAGGTATGAGGCCACAGATTTCAGGAATTAATTTGGGTTAATTCAGATGGCAGAGATGAGGTAGGCAAAATAACAAGCAATTACCTTTTCCTGCCTTTGAAGAACAATGAATTTGGGAACTGGTCCAACTTTAGAAAGAGTGATTGCAGATTTTTCTGCTCGGAGAAACCTCTCCCTCCTCAAGACACACAACCCATGTGCACATATGTACTTTTTATGGCCATCCACTTATCTGTATTCCATAACACCCTGCACTTGAAGGATTAATTAAAGATAAAATTCAATTATTTATTACATACCCTGCTAATTATTTTTGAAGCTCCATAAAGAGAGCAGGAAAAGCTACCCAACACAAGCCATAATTAAGCAGAAAGGCAGCATTTGTGTGGTCACTTGGCGAGTCCAACATGCAAAACGTTTATCATTTAACCATTTCCTTTATATTGTGCACCAGGCTGGAAGGGTTTGAAAGCTGGGCAGAATGACAAATTCGACTTAAATCTAATTTTGAGGAGGGAATATCTATTTCTACGAGTTTCGACAATCACTTCAGTGGATAATAAGCAATGTTAAATAAAACATGTAGCTAAATAGGCATTAAAGGCCTTTTACATACTGGGAAGAAAAGAAAACAGTTTTTTTTCTCCTTTTTTTTTTCCCCCCTTTTTTTTTTTTTTTTTAATGCTGCAGACTGCAGGCATTTTGGTCTATCTCTGTCAAGTGCAATTCTTTCTTGATGAATGACAAGGTACGATAATAGGCTGCCGTTACCAGGGCAACCAGACAGCAGAGCTGTGTGCCTTGAATTTTGTCATCTGAAAATGAAACCAGAAGCAAAAGAAAAGCTGAGAATCGAGCGACAGATTAACTCTGGGGG
>VZRQ01001986.1:223648-240741 GCA_013397975.1 Machaerirhynchus nigripectus
GGGGGCGGGCAGTGGGGGGGGGAGAGAGAGAACACGGGAGGAGGAGGAGGAGGAGGAGGAAGGAGAGAGCGAGGAGGGGGAGAGGGGCTGCATTACAAGCAATTAAAATTACTGTAATCTGTGCTGGCTGTGCGTGTCTGGGTTGCAGTTGCAGCTATCATTTGTCAATAAGCTTCCAGCCCTGTTTTCCCCACCGCTCTCTTTGTTCCAGAAACGTCTGGAAAAAAAAAAGGAAAAGCTCTGAAAAGTACTTTTTGGGGCACTCACCTTTGGAAGAGGTGGCTCTGCAGCACTCCCAGTTCTCCCAGTCTGGTTGCTCCCAGCAGCTCTCCCAGTTCCTCCCAGTCCCACTCAGCCCCTGAGCGGCTGCAGCTGAGGGTGGGGATCCACCACTCATCTCTGGGGTGGGACCCGTGGCTACATTCGACCCCCTCAGCCCAAGAATTCCCCAAGGATTTCCCCGATGGCTTCAGCCTGGCCTGGGAAAGTGTCTCGGGTGTCCCCATGGATCAGAGCCATCCCCACAGGGACTGGTTGTGCCTCACAGGGACAGAGCTGGGGACATTCAGCCAAAGGTTGAAAGCAGAAGAGCTGAAGGGACCAGTTCAACTCCAACCTGGATGGCTGGATCTGGGCTTGGTTCAGCTTGGGCTTCGTGGAGATGAGCTAAAGCCACCGTCTTTGTACCCATAAATCCGCTAAAATAGAATGAACACACACACACACGCGCCTTGGGTTTACAAAAAATACCCAAACTGCAAAGTTTGAACTGTAGGTGCTCGGTGTAAATGGCCTCACAAACACAAACTATTCCCAGCTGAGACAAAAACTCTGCCTGCCCAAGCCCCGGGAGCTAAACCTGTAGCAAATTTCCTCAGCCCCGTAACCTGAGCCCTCACAACATTCGTGTTTCACCATCTCCCATTCCCTCCAGAGATTTTTATGGATGTCTTCTCTCCCTAACCTCCTGGGTTCGCAGGTTAAACTTCGCTCCTACAGTTTTGTGGAAGAGCTGTTGATAAAATAAACCTCCTGTAATTTCTCTGCAGCCCCTCAGGCAAAACTCCCCGTGATCCTTGCGCAGCGTGGGTGAATCATTAGGCTCCCATACCTCAGAAATTGGCATTTCTGCCAAGTTTAAAGATGAGGAAACCGCCACAGAGGAAAAAGCTCCCTGAGTCAGACCCTTTGAAGAGTCCATGGGACTCCTTCCTTCTACTTCAGCTTGGGCCAGGCTTTAACAGCACTTGAAACAGGGCTTTGGATTCCTGGCTCACAGCTTCAGGTCTCATTAGGGCAAATTTCTTCCCAACGAGGTTTCTCTGAAAACACTGATTTAAAATGTAGTTAATTCAATTAAAAAAGAATGCCAAGCAATAAATGTTGCCTAACCAAAATTACTCTACCTTTGCACGGGAAAATTATACTCTGAGTGTGTCAGTCATAGAGATGACATATTCTGGAAATAAAAATTCATAACCTATGCATGTTTTTACATGGGCAAGTCAGTTACCTGATTTTTAAGGTATCTAAAGGAAGTGCTCATCCCTCATTTTTCTCCATAGGCAACCAATCTAATGGGTTATAAAAGAATGACCTAATTTTTTGGCATCTTGACGGCCTTTGAATATTTTCCATGGAAGAAATGAAGTGATTTTTCTCAATATCATCACTTGTGTGATTGACTTTTTTTTTTTGCCATGGCAAGCCCGGGACGTTTCAGTTGCGCTGATTTATTTTTGCCCGTGCCTGTGTCTGCACGGCACCGAGGAGAGGAACCCCTGCTGGCTCTGGCAGCAGCAGCAGCTTCGTTCCACATGGACTAATTAGCTCTGGGTGTTTCAGGAGGGAACGTGGCACTTCATACACTCACACAAAGTTTTGGAGCTGGATCAGCGTCATCTCCACGTTCCAGAATAACTCCTGCACAGGTATCAGGAAGCCAACAACTGGTTTTTGGGGCTGAAGGAATGATCTGGCTGCTCCTCCAGCCTCCATCCAAGCAAGTGGTCACCAGGGCAATTACAAACTTGTCTTTATTGCAAGCTGTTTCCAAACCCTTCATTGGATAGTTGGCTTATTCCTTCTTTTCCATCCAGTTTTCGGGAGGCAGCAGGAATCGGCGCTAGAATTTGTCACCAGCTGCATTTATAATATGTGAAGGTGTTACTGCTGATGATCTGGTAACCCCCCCAAATTGATTCTCTCCAATGCAAAAAGCAGTATTTAGT
Organism: Machaerirhynchus nigripectus; assembly: GCA_013397975.1. Lineage (NCBI taxonomy): Eukaryota > Metazoa > Chordata > Aves > Passeriformes > Dicruridae > Machaerirhynchus > Machaerirhynchus nigripectus. Next base: position 225,880 of record VZRQ01001986.1, read on the forward strand.
GTTTTTTAATTTCCTATTTCTATTCTTTCCAACTATTTTTCTATTTCCCTTTTCCATCCTCTCTTCATTCTCCTCTCTGTGCATCGTGAGAAAGGAAGAAAATGAGTTCTGCTTTATCCGAGGCACTAATTCCCACAAATCAGGAGATTTGGACAACGCATTAAACTGCAGCCTTTCTCCAGCTACCACACATCCATTCTATTTCTCCCCATTATGCAGCACAGGTGTCTTCCACCATATGGAAAGTCCCATGGCAGAACCATGAAAAACATTTGGGAAGTGCTCCTTTAAACCTTGGGCAGTCCTTCTACCTGCTTTGGTCAGAAAAGCAACCCTGTTAAAAGAAATTACCCACATATTAATAATTTTGTCTAACTCTAAACTTCTTTTCTCAAGCCCACAGCTGGGTGGGGCAGTGTGCAGCACACCCACCACGACTATTTTAAATTTGGGACTTGAATTAAGGCATCAGAGCTGTCTTAACCCTCCAGACCATCCTGCTTTTTAAACTTCCTTCTGTGCACCTCTGTGCTAACTCAAGCTGAGGCTGAATTATGGCTCCTTCTTATCCCTGATAAGCCAAGGGAGCTGTGGCAGAGCAAAAGCTGGAGTTTACTCAGCCCTGTGCATCCATCAGCAGCGTGTCAGGCAGTTTCCAGTCCTGGAATCCTTATTAACAGTGGTGATGGAAGAGGCCCCTGGAAAAGAGCGGGGTTTTCAAACCCCCTCTGCGGAGAGGTGACAGCTCAACAAATCACCTTTGGATTTGTGAGCTCAGCAGATTGTTCCTGGAAGCTGTTGAGAGAAAATAAATATGGAAAACCACAATGTCATTTCTAAGAGTCGCTTTTCAGAGCCTGACCACATTTTAAGTATCTGCTAAGTGATGTCCTTTCTCCTCCCCTGCTCCTGGCCAAAACCAATGTTGTATCAATCTCCTGACAAAGAGAAGTTTGACTGGGATTCCAGACACCAAAACAAATACCACCTACAGCCCTCGTGAGTCACACTACTCATGTGATTTAAAACAGAAATTAAAAAAAAAAAATAAAACAAAAAAAATACTCCTCAACCAATTTTTAATCTGAGAGACTCACAGAAAGGAAATTACTCAGCAAAGCTTTCCTCTTTGTGAATGGCTCGGTGTTCGAGGGACAGAGGATGATTTATAAATGTGAAATAACACAACACATCTTTCTATAAGAAATGAGTTTTGTAGCTGGGCCCAAACCCACCCTGCATGGTCTGACCTCATGGGAGAACTGTCTCTGGGAAGGTGCAAAGCTTCCTTTCATTTCCGTGGAGTTTGAGGGTCCTGCACTCCTCTGCTGTGGATGTGAACCAGCTCCAGCCCTGGTTTATTGATCCTGACATGTCAGCACAGCTTCCAGACCTCAGCCAGCTGCCTCTGGGAAGCTCTGGACATAGGCAGGAGAAGCTTTGATGTCTTTGCACCTGTCCTTTTCTGCTGCTTCCTCTTTGTGGAGATCCCTTGGCTCAGCAAACTTCTCCCAGTGTCCTTCCTGAAATCTGCTTCAGGGATGAGTGGAACATTTATTAAGGACTGGGGAAAATGGTTCTTTTGAGGAGAAAGATAATGCTAAGCTTACATCCATGGCATCTGGATCCTCTGGTTATGGGTACATTAAAATGTATTTAAATACTGGTATTAAATGAGAGCTTCTTGCTCCGAGTGCAGTTGTCCAATAAATTATTTCAGAAATGGCTTCAGACTTTTGCAATAATAGGCTTTTGGCAAGCAACAGGACTCTTAAAAGAACCACTTTATCATTATGAGGAGATCATAAATGAGAGTTAACTCCTAGATACGGTCATTTGCAAAACCATCAGAGGTAATAACAAAATATGGGCCACTTCTAAATGGACTGCTGAGGAGGAAGCTGAGGGGAAAAAAAACCTGTCACCAACCCACAGCAGGCCAGCAAATGCAGGCAAAATGTATTACACCCTGCAGCCCAGCAGATTCCCTCTCTGTCAGATGGACTTGGCACAAGAAAGTTTTTTCTTTGAGAAGAATCCCAGAGCTGTATGGTGGGCCTTGTCTCCAGTGGACACGGGGAACAATGTGCTCCCAGCTCTGCTTCTCCCTCTGATGCAATTTGCAAGTTTCACTTTCAGCCTTCTGTTCTCTCCAATAAAAGAATAAAACAGTTCTCTCTGATTTCCCTCCCCCCGAAAAAAAAAGTCATTGCTCATAAACCTCCAACCACTCCTTTTCCTACCAAGGGATTCTTCCCAGCAGCACAGAGCCAGGAGGAGATTCTGCCCTACACCTGAGGCTGGGCATGGCTGAGGGGCAGGTTTGTTCCTCATGCACCACATCCCGAGTGACGGCGCTGCTGACAGAGCTGCTGCCACACGCGTGGTGAGAATATAACCATTACCAGTCTGTGAGGTGGCCCTCAAATCCCTGCTCTGTCACCAGGGACAGCACCCGAGGGAATGGCTGGGAGGGGTGTTAGGGAAGGTTTTGTTGGATATTAGGAAAAGGTTCTTCCCCCCACAGGGTGGTGGGGAACTGAACAGCGTCCCCGGGGAATGGGCATGGCCCCGAGGCTGCCAGAGCTCCCGGAGCGTTTGGACATTGTGGGATTGTTGGGGTGTCCATGCAGGGCCAGGAGTTGGATTTGATCATCCCTGTGGGTCCCTCCCGACTCAGGACATTTTATACCTCTACGATTCGAGAATAAAGCAGTGTCCAGCAAAATGATGAGCCACAATGAACCAGTTATCCACGGAAACGCTCTGAAAAACACCCCTCAGATGCTCTGGATTTGGGGCGTCTTGATCGAGCACTGACGGCCTCAAGCCGTAGGCCTCAAGCTGTAGTGACAGAGGAGACCAAATATTTGGAGTATGACAAGGAGCAGCTTAGCCAATTTAACTTATCTGTTTTCATAACAGTTGGAGAGGCTCCTGCATCTCCACTGGGGAGTGGGTGGGGGGTTAGGAGAGCTGTCACACTTTGATAAGTAGGGCACTCCATTATGAAAGATTAAGGCCAGAGATGCGGATGCAGCTGAGTGTAAATGAGACTCCCAAGAGTGAAGATCAAAGTTGGGAGGAAAACCATAGTAAAGCATGAAACCCAAACTTCCTACCAGGAATTTAAGCATGAAAGGGCCACGGTGACTTTCAGCTTCGAGGCCGGAGGCTGAAGGCCTCACTGAAAGCTCTTGGAGGGTCTCTGTGCCAAGCTTGGATGGTCCTCGCTGGAAACAGATCGGAAAAGAGGAGTTCCTGCATGCCCAGTAAAAAGAATCAACTCTGCAGGCTGGGGAATCGTGCTAACAAAGTGAGAAAAGATACACTTTGATATTTCTTGGCATTTTTCTCCTCTAAATATGAAGACCACAAGACTTAACAAAAAGCCCAGAGGGTTCTTGTCAGTGTGTAGTCATGTAAACCACTGCTCATCAGAGAGGCTTTCTGGCCAAAGAATTAAAGCTGTTTCCTTCCTGGCCCCATTTGTTAAAAGATTTTGTCTCTGCTGCTTCAGTTCATCACAACTGGCTGGGACTTCACAGGATGGGAAAGGGATTGGAAATCTCTTCCACAACAAGGTGATAGCCATGAACTCTCATCTGGCGTGGGAAAAGAAGGTGCACTGGTCTAAATTCCATATTCTCTTTATGGCAGGAGCTCTGCACATGTTATTACCATGGCCAATTCCCTCACTCTCTGAATGACTTCATGTGAAATTTGGGGTAAATAATTCAATTTCCCTGCGCCTGCAAAAGGAAGGGGGGTTAACAATAATTGTACTTACCCTATAAACTGCAACTCAGCCATTAGATCCACCTTATCTGAGCAGCATCTGATAATCTCTTGCTGCTTCCCACACTGTAACCATTAAGTTTGTGGAAATACGGCACGTAAGGAGCAGGAATGAGGTCTGTGCTCGCGTTCAGGTCAGAGGAGCAGTAAAAGGAACACGGAGGAGCTGCTTTGGCAATGGTACTTCTCACTTTTCAGATCTCAGCCTCCTCTAATTAACTTCTCTAAAGTATGTGAGGAGAGAAGGGTGGAACACTGAGCTCTTCTCGTGTGCTCTGACTGCAGCACAGCTTCTCTCCAAGGCTATTTTCAGCAGCTGCTGCTCATTGCAGCTTCCAGTGGAGGGGGGATAGGGGAGGCATCTCCCACTGCATTTTCCAGCACTGTTGCCTGCACTGCCACTTCTCAGCTTGGGGTTAAAAAGGACGGTTTAAGGTGCAGTGCAGCTTGCTGAGCAGTCCAAGGGGAGGCAGGGCAGGGCAGGGCAGGTGAGGGAGGTGAGTTCTGCCCTCCTTTGGAGTGGCACTGCAGTGACTTCTTCCATCCCCAGGGACCCACCAATGCCTGGGCAGTGTCCCTGCACTGGGACAGTGATGTGCTCAAAGTGGCTGATGGTGGCCAGCACCTTCCCTTTTACAGAGTTTATGATGGGAGACAGAGCCCTCGTGGGTTTATTTTCCCCCTTCCCCACATTTTTCTCCTTTAGTTTCCCATTTCAACCTCATCAACTTTCTTATCAAGTCACCCCCTCTCTTGATCCCCTCTTATATCACTTTAACACTGGGGACAACGAGTCAGGTGTGAAATTCCCCATCCCTACACCTCAGCTCTGCTCACCACCAGCGTGTACCAACCCCAGGGGCTTCACTTTGGTCACTGAAACTCTGCAGCAGCAAATTTGGCAGAACAGGACAGGGCTGAAGTGTCACAGCAGTGCAGAGCTGCTGGGTCTGAAGTAGCCTAAGCACATAACTTGCAGTTCCTGGGATGGAGCTGAGTGAGGGCTCTGCGTTCTTATCCAGGGAACTGGGTCAGGCTCATTCTGTGCTGCTGCATTTCCACCCCACCTTTACCTGTGAGCAGAGCCAGAACCTCAGCACACCTTCCCCTGTGGCAGCCGAGCCAAACTCTGGGATGAATTTCCATCCACAGGTGACCTGGTTTTGTTTCCACCAGTTTTATCCAGTGCTCTCCCTCCTTCCATCCCTGCAGAAAGCAATTCCTGACTGGGAGCACAGCATCCAGCAACTTCCAGGAGAGCGGGAATGATTTACATCAGCTGGGGATTGAACCAGATTATGTTTAGCTTTAGTCCCCTGTTTCAGAAACAATAATGTTATGAATAATCCTTTTATGTTCATACATCTTGTATAAATATCGGAAACATGTATAAAACCAAGGAGAGGAGGGAATTCATTAAGGTGGTCCAGGAGAAGGTTGCTCTGAGGAACAAGGGGCTGCTTAGGAGAGTTGAAATTGGTTTATCCCACTACTTTTTCTTAAGAAAGAAACCCAGGGAAACTAAATCTAAGGAAATTTTTCCGAACAATAGTTTGTGGAAGCATATTCCTGAGGAACTCAAGGGAGCATTAGTGTGTTAGTTCAGCTGCCCTAAAATACGCATGATAGTTGTTCTTCCATGTTTTACTGCAAAATTCCTGATCAAGCAGGTCCCAAGTCTGGAATCAATAGTAATTTTTCAACAGAATTCAATGGCTTTACGGGCAGGCCCCATGTGCTCATTATTTAAAATAAACGAAGGGAAGGAATAGTGAATCAAAATGTGACGGGGGCAGCGATTTCTGGAAAATCCCCCTAATTTTAAAGAGACCTTCAAGCCAACTTTTTAAGACAAAACAGGGCATGCATTGAATTTTCAGCCCAATGACATCATGTCACACTGATTTCATCTGGTTCCCGCATGTTCTTGGTGGGAGTGGAACTCGATGCAGCTCGTGGCACACTGTGATTTATTACAATTTAAATGATAAAGCACCCAAGAATGTTCAGGCAATTGGATTAGCCCATTGACTGAATGTGCAGACAGCTATTTTTAGAAAAGAGATGTCAGTTTGTGCAATATTAGATGGCCTGATCAGTTTTTTACTGAGGGGGCAGGGGAATTTCCCTTATCACATGGTTCTGATGTTACCTCTGTGTTCCGTTCTTTTTAAGTGGAGATTCGAATGTCACAAGATTTTATTCATCAAAGCTGAGACCAAGTTCTTGACACCCTTTGCTGAGTCTTCTGAGAGAGGCTGGCAGCATAAATCAAGCCCAAATTTTGCCTGCAGTTTAAAGACACTCAGGACACGGATTTTGGTGTTCCCACATTCTCTAGGGGTGGGTCAGTAATGATAATTTATGAGGAGCAGGACCAGAGCTTGCCTAGAACACAAGCAAGTTTTTGGATGCCAAGTTCTTGATTCACACCATCCCATCCTCATAAATTATCAGGTGGATCCTCAAGGCTGGAAGGAGCTCGGACCCACAGCCCCAGACAGACAGACAGGAAGTGGAAAAAACGATGCTCCTGTCTTTTGTTTGACAAGTATTTTAGGATAAGGCTCCACGCCAAAGCAAAAATAACCCTGAAACCGGAATAATTCATGAATAACGTGGCACAACAATAAAAGGTTCGTGTCAGTGCGGTGGGTTCTTTAATTCAGCCAAGAGGAGAAAGTGCTAAAATCAACACAAAGGGATCCCATTAGGAGATGAAAGGCTTGTAGCAATCCCTTTGGTTTACTCAGCTGGGTCACTTTAGGAGCACTGAGTGCTCAGGTGTGGCCTAATTCTCCTTTTCTTGTGTTCCTAAGCGCGGGGCAGGGGCTGGGGGCGTGTTTAGGTAGGAAGGGAATTCGAGATGTGTGTTTTGAGGGACAGCATTAACCACTCCGGCCATCCCACACCGAACTGGTTCATCTCTTTGGGACACAAAGCAGGGAAAAGCCCCTGACGGCTCCAAAAAGTTGTTCCTGTCTTGACAGCAAACTCTTCGTTTCACATGAAAGCATCGGCAGCTTCTGGGAAACAGATTAAATCCAGCTCCAAACTTCCTCTTGATATGGATAAAAAATGTCCAGGAGGGCTGGCTGGACTAACCCCAGCAGGAACGAGACCTCCTGCTGCCGAGCTCTTGGTTCAGTGCTTTAACATCTCATCTTACTGTCCCTGGGTCAAAATGATGCCTGGTGCAATTCTGGCAATGACATTAGGGTCATCTTTGGCAGGAATTCCTTCCAGTGCATGTGTGGGTTTTAAATCCACAAGGAAGGAGGCAAGGCCCTGAAGGCAGCAGATGCAGAGAAAAAAGCCAAAACTCAGAAACAGATTGATTAAAAAATAGAAGAGAGCAGTTTTAAGCGCTCATTCTTTTAAACACCTCTATTTTTGCATCTCCCCTAGTAGTAAAAATGTTTGGGTTTATGAAAGAAACATGGAGGCACCACCAATGCTGAGGATTTCAGGAATTAATTGCTTAGGTGTTGCTAATTGTGAGAGGGGGATCACCAGAGAGCTGTTACCTTTGTCTTCTGTTTTAGCAGCAAGCGGGGGAAAGCTGAAAGGAAAGGACATGAAAGGATATGAAAGGATATGAAAGGAAAGACTGGCCCATGTGATGTAAAAACACAGGCAGGCTGCTGTCAAAATCAGAAATTCCCTCATGGAATATCCCTCCTGGTTAATCCCCCAGCTGCAGCTTCCAAGCCCCTCTGGGCCAGGCTTTGCTGGGCCTCCTGGTGAGATTTGCATTAAATATAAAAGTGCATGAAGGTCACAGTGCAGTCACTGCACTGTGGTGGGGATGGAGCTGTGAAGTGCAGGGATCCCAAATGAGCCAGTGCTTCCCGTGGCAAACCCTGTGCTTTATTCCAGGGAATTCCCTGATCCTGATGCTTCCAGACTCACCTCACTGCTGTTGTACTTATGTACAACGAGGCCTGGCTGGCTGTGGGGCAGAATTTAATGATAGAGGAAAATATGTGCAGAGTCAGTGAGGGGTTTATCATGATCTATTTAAAAAAAGAAAGAAATCAGAAAGCAGGACTTGTGCAGCTTCTGAGTCTCCAGGTCAAAACAAACTGAGCATCTCAAGAGGTTAAATCTTGATTATGCCAAGATTTGTCTGTGCAATTTTTCTGTGTGACTTTTCTTCAGACTAACGGGAGTTAACAGAGGAAAATCTTTACTAAAAGCTGTGCAAGCTGCCAAATGCAGCACACTCAGCTCCAAACATCCAGAAACTGCTCTAAGGGTGGGAGTCGACAACTTTCAGTGCACTCAGAGCTGCTGGAGGCAGGGCTTTATCCCCCCACTGCTACATTACCTATACTGGAGGTGTCTTCACGGGCACAGATGGAAAAGGCTGTAAAGGAAACATTTTAAAGCTGAGGGTGCATTAGAGGAGTGATTGCAGCACGGTGATTTATAGCTGCAGTAATGGACTGGGTCTCAGCGAGCTGAAATCCAATTATCAGCGCTGCCATCTCAGGCAAAATGCTTAAGCCAAACTTTCTAATCAGTGCTTTTAGGTTTGGGTTGGTTTTCAGAGGTGCCCAGCACTTCCCCACCCCACAGAAATAACAGATCCCCGGCCTTCTGCAAAGCAAACCCTCAGCATGGAAAGCCAGTCTCCACTCCCCTGTCCAGGAGGAAAAAACAGATTAAAAAACCCCAAAAAGAACCCATTAAATCAGGTTCTATTTGACACTACCGTGCTTGATAAATATTTTCAGTAGCTGGGTTGAAAATCAATAATCTTACTCCGTGTTATCAGGAAAACCAAAGCATGGAAAGGAGGACACAAGAGCTCAAAAATATCCAAAATGAGGGAGGTGATTCTCTTCCTGGGTGAATCAGGATGGGGAACGCTTCCACACCCACCTCACAGAGGCACTGGTGAGAGTTAATTCAGGCCTCTGCAGAAAGTGGCTGGAGCCCCACAGATGGAAGCTGCTGTGGAAGGGCTGCATTACTGAATAATGAGGTGCCATCACATGGGAGCACAACACGCTCGGATATTGCTCCATGTGTTTTTGAACACTGAGCCCTGTGTTGTTTTCCAACAGCCTCGTCCATTCCAACCTGCAAGGCATCAAACACTTCCCAGAATATTTTGCCTTTTTAAAATTTTATTTCTGAGATGAGGAGATAGCTCCAACAGCTCTGTTGTCTCTTTCTGGGGTATTGAAAGCAAAAATGGGATTTTTTTTTTTTTTTTAAAAAAGAAGCAGGGGGAGAAAAAAAAAAGAAGGGAAGGTTTCACACAGCATGTGCCAGAGGAACAAAACTTCTCCCTGGACATCTGTCCCTGAACAACAGAGGGGACCTTGGGTTTCATATCTCAGCTGAGAAGATAAATGTGGAAACACCTCCCCCACTGTCCCACTGCAGTGTCGTGTTTGGACTGGGAGAGATCCCTCAGGAGAAATAACTGCTGGAAGCTTTGCTCGTGCTATGGAGTCTCCTCTGGCCTCTCATCTCCCAGAGAATTCACACCAGCACAGAGTCCTCCATACAACAGACAGAGGTTGTGCTTTGGTGGGCTGGAATCTGGGGAAAAATCCTTCCTAAAATACCCTAAAATAGAGGGTAGGGAAAGAAAAGAGGAGCAATTTTATTTGCCTCCACCATGCCAGCTTGTGTGCCACGACTGTAAGGAAAAGGAGCATTGGCTGCCTGAGGAAAATGGGGACTTCAGCTCCTTATTAAATACTTCAAGCAATTGAACCAAAATGTTGTGTTTTTACTGGGTTTTGATCACTATTTTAAAGTCTTCTGTTCACATATTCCAAAAGGAACTGGATGCTGATGTAAAGACAGCAAGCAGGACCCCCTTAATTCAAAACCAGGGCTTCCCCTCTGCTCCAATTTTGCTGCAGCATCTTCCAAAATCCACATTATCCCCCAAATCTACACACGGGAGGCCAGGCCATGTGAAAAAGAGCAAAGGGGGATGAAGGAGAACAGGAATTACACCAAAGCTGTGCTGTTATTTCCGAATTAACCATGAAACAGGGGGAAGAGAAATACAGATTGCAGGGGTTTTTTTCTCCTATTTGGGCCTTCAGCAGTGAGATGCAACAGGCAGACACTGGCAGAGTGAAAACACAATTCAATTGCAAGGCAAATTTTGTGTGTGAGGTGCTCCTCGAGCCCACCAACCCTCTTCCCAAGCTGGTGTCCAAACCCCAGGAAGAACCCAGCCCCAACCACTCCATCCAGGGAAGGAGGTGCTCGGAAAGCCCTGGTGGGAAGGGGAGAAAGGGGTGAGCAAATGAGACAAACACACTCGAAGTAACTGATTTACAGAGGTGCCATTTACTGGATTCCTTGTGGATAACCACGTTCTTTGCACGTTCAGACATGATACAAGCACACCAAAGCAAAACCAAAGTCCACTGATTCATTTGTGATCCTCTCCACACCTCGTGTCCTTTCCTGGAGGAGCTGGAATCCAGGTGAGTGTCAGACTTGATCCACAAAGGAGTTCATACTGAGAGGACTCTTCTCAATCCTCAGCATTTCTGAGGCTTCACAGCATTTCTTGCATAATTCATCCTAAAAATGAAGCTCCCAGCAGGGCAGTCAAGTGAGCAATGTGTAGTGGCCTGGGATCACCAGACACAGCTTCCAGGCTAAGTTCAGCTTCTTGGAGTAGCCAGAGGGAGCAGTTTGGAGACTTCTCTCAGGAGCTGAGCTTCCTCTCCTCTTTGCCACTCAGGGCACCCCTTCTGTCCACCTTCCCGAGGGATGCAACAGCAAAGAGCACCAGGGTTTGGGCAGCGTTGCTGTTTGGCAGAAGCAGCCATGGAATAAACTCGGCCAGAGCTCATCCACTCCTCGTCCCTCAGATCCTTCAGCAGCTGCTGCTGGAGATGCCCCTCGTTCAAAGGGTGGCACGAGAGGCACACAGCAGAGCCCGTGTTCATCCTTCCATCCCTCCCACCCCCCTAAAGAACAGACATTTCCATCAAATACACCACCAGCCCACTGCTGAGACACTGCTGTAGGTGGAGCCCTGCGAGTCGAGGCAGCAAATAAATGATTCTAGAAGTGTCAGACATTTCAGTCCAGGAGATTAGAGATTCATTGACTGCAGTGTGGGAAGAGCTGTTAAATAAAAACAATTGCAGCAGGCTCACCACAGAAAGCAGAGACTCCTCCTGGAAATTACCTTTTTTTTGTTTTGTTTTTAATTGGTTGTAATGCCCTCATCCACTCAAACACAGTGCCAGAGCATTGGGTGAACGGCAGAAAAACAGAAGAGAAAAAAAATGCACAACTTGCTCACAGAAGTACCATGGATCTCATTGTTACGTGTGGGGCTACACCAGAGGGTCTCCTGGCATGTCAGAACCTCATTCCCAACCAGGAAAGTTCCAGAGAGGAAGAATTTGTGCTTAAGGAACAGCAGCCCTGCAAACCAGGAGACAGAAATACCACGATGTGCTTTGCTTCCTTGGGCAAAGCACTTCCAAGTGCCTTTTCCCCTCCTATTCCCTCCTTCTACCTCGTATAAACGAGTCTCCACCTCTTTTTGTCAGGGGAAAAATCTGATTCCACGTTCTAGGGACAATTTCAGTGGGAGCCTGGAGGTTTTCCCCTTCCATGCATAAGAAATAATCACAAACTGTAAGGTCTTGCCCCACTGCATTACTTGTCTGGGTACCGGAGGAGCCAAAAGCACCACAGCTGTAACGCAGAGTAAAGTTCAGTCTGGGCCCAGGGTACAAACAAGAATTACTGCTGAATCCAAGACTGATGCACACCCCCTTCCATTATTTAAAGCAGGAGGTTTTTAACTGGCTGGCAGAGTCAAATTTTCAGGCATCTCTTTGTTTGGCAGAGGGAAAAGGAACCCCAAATGTATCAGACACAGAGGCAGTGAACGAGGGTTTGCAAATGCCTCTCGTGAACTTGGGGATGCATTCAGATCAAAGGAGGATAATGAGATATTCTGAATAATACAGAGAGATATTCTGAGCAATATTTGATGCACCTAATTACTGAGAATGTGCCTCGCTGAGTTTTCCAGGAGCAGGATCATTACCCTGCAGGTCCTTGTCCATGGATAGGATCTGTGGATTGCCAGCCTGGCTTGAGCTCAGGAACATCAGCAGTCACTGATTCCAGGTAAAAAACCTCATGAATCCAAAGGAAAAAACATTTTCATGGCATGAGAGCTGTACCCATCCTGCTGAAGACCTAAAACAACTCCACAGATGAGGATGGAGCTCTTCCCAGTTGGGTCCAGTGGCAAATGGGACAAATCTTTGGCCTCGGAATGAGAGCCCAGGTTAAACCAGAGGTTCCAAACCTCCCCTGGACACGGCCACACATTTCTCAATGCCCAAAAGAAGCTGAAATCAGCCAGTCCAGGACCCCAGTTAACTCTATAAAAAGATCTTGGACTCCAGCACTCATCCAGCAGCTCCAAATCCCAGCGAGTCAGCCCCATCCCCAGCCAACTCAAGAGAGGCTCCTGGCTGACCATTTAATCTTTTAAATGCATCACTTGTAACAGATCTGGCTCTTCTGCAGCTGCCATCTTTTTCTCTGCTATTGACTAATATTGAAAATTCCAGCTATGCATATTCATCTCCTCTAAATACCTGATCCCCTTCCATGGAAAATATTATCTTGAGGAAGAGCCCAATTAAATTGTGCAACTCTTTGCAACCTGTTTGGTGTTACTGTTATCAGGTGGGGAAGCAGCAGCAACACTGGAAAACACAGGATCTTTGGGAAACCCAGCGTATTATCAGGTTTGATGAGATCCATTTTCTTGATGGCTTCTGAAAGATCTTTGTGCTAATTAGCTAAGAATACCACTGAATTATTTAATTATCTCTACTTTTGTGCCATAAAATATGTTGTCATATCACACTCTGTCTTGCTGTTGCTCTTCGTACTTAATGATGCCTTCAGAGTTCCTGATTTCCTTTGTTCTCCCTCTGCAAGAGGTTTTTGGTGGTGCTGGGGAACGAGGGGAGAGCGGAGAAGGGGAGGCCGAGGAAAAATATCGGGTTTTAAAGAAATTTCTACGTGTGGGAAAATCTTTACACGTGCTGGGCTCCAGCTCCCAGTGCCATACACAAAGCGTGTCTCAAAGCTACAGTGGACCTGTACATTTATTGCTAATCCAACCAGGAATGCTTTCCAGAAGGAAAAAGGGGAGAAAACACCGTTTGGGAAAAAAAAAAAAAAATTTAAAATCAGCAAGGAATGTTTTTAACCAAGGAAGAGGTAAATTATGATAATTACTCTGGCTGGTAGGGTCCTTAAGCATTACTAATTAGCATTTATTGCCTGGATTATTGAAACAATGTGTGTGTTCCCAAGAGTGGGGAAGAACTGGGATGCTCTTTCCTTGGGAGCCCTGGGAAAAAGGCAGGGCAGCAGGAATGCGGCACAGTTGGCACCGAGGCTCCTCTCCCGAGCACGGCGAGCTCCAGCCCCGTGCAGAGCTGGAATCGTACCTTTGGGAAACCCACGCCTTGAACTCCTCAACCCTGCCTGCCTTCCCCTCCTTTGCTCACCGGGAAGGGAACAAAATTTGGGTGGAAAAGGGGGGGAAAAAAAAATCATGGAAATCGTTTGGCTGTGGTCAGAGGTGCAGAGTAACGTGGAGTTAATGCTCTGGGAATTACGGCGTCTCCTGTTATTCCAGGGGCTGTGCACAAACCTCCTATGAAAAAGCATTTCACTGCTCTAGAGCACTGAGGTATGGCCGAGCACTTCCTTACAGAGGAATTAAAGGGTTAACAAACCCAACAAAAAAATAGGAATATTATTGTATTTCCAACTGGCATTTTGACCGACTTTGTGAAGAGCTTGCAATCAGATTTCGGCACAAACTGCATTTTAATATCGAGCATTTATAATGTGATTTAATTTCGGAATTAGAAATCGATCAGGAATTAATCAATCCTCTAATCAGCACTAGCCACTACACAGCATCTCAACTGCAATTTGCTATCTGGCCCAATAAATCCTTAAGTGCCTTGGAAATGATTCAGGGAAGAAAGGCAGTAAAAATATTCTCCATTTTTTTTTTCCAGCTGCAGCACTGTGCAACTTTAGGTCCTGTTAAACCCCTGGAAATAAAAGAGCAACAATGGAAAATTGCAGAATGCCTTGGACCTTTTTTTTTTTACCTTTTCCTGCCACCAAACCCTGCGCCTTTCAACTTGGGAGAGCAAGTTCCAACTCAGCCACAACGAGGTCAAAGTCACCGAGCTCAAAGCTACAGTTGCTGCTCAGACAAAACTCCCAGACACCAGAGTTTTGCAAAATCTACCTTTTTTCTTTAAAAAAAAGAGAACTATATTAAAAAAAAATCCCATCCCTCATTTGCTTATCTTTCTCCTTCTTAATTATTTGCATCACATATTGCACAGAATATTTAGCAGTGCGTTATATTAAATATAATACATTAGTATATTAGATATACTTTTAATTGAAACTTGTTCCAGCCTGGTGGCTTTTATTTTAGTGCTGAAGCACATCTTCAATCCTTATTAAGCCTCATTTTTTCTATTTATTGATTAAATTAATGCCTAATATTTATTTTCTCTTCCATTTTCCTCGTAAGAGAAAAAAAAAAAGTCTTTTCGTCCACAGATTCGTTTCATTCCAATGAAAACATAAAATTATGGAAACTGATGAAATTATTATTGGAAAAACTCTGTAACACTAAGAGAAGAAAGCCTTGGAGCCATAGGAATACGGCAAAAATAAACCCCAACCGCAGTATTCCCTCCTTTTGTCTGCAGAAGGTAAAAAATGCTGCAGGAATGGTTCTGGATGGAGCTCTGTGTGCTCCACACGGAACGATTCCGGCTGGGTGTTTCTCATGGAACTGAGTTTTAACAGCGCTGACATTTCTGCAGCTCCCGGGCACGAACGGGGCTGAGAATCCCCCTGAACCTGCCCGCCCTGTGCATGGAATTATGGAGTGGGAAGGGAAGGGAAGGGAAGGGAAGGGAAGGGAAGGGGTCTGTGCTGCTTTAGGTACAGGCTGCTGGGAAGCTACATGCACTCTTGGCTTGCAGACCT
>VZRQ01001986.1:244992-259501 GCA_013397975.1 Machaerirhynchus nigripectus
CAAGCATCAGGCTCAAATCAACGACCAGATGAAAATGTACTAGACCACACTGCCCCCTCTCTTCCTCTCGCTCTGTCTCCTTCTCTCTCACACACTCTCACTCCTGGAAAGCTTCAGTGTCTGGTTACAGACTCTTTTGGATCCTTCCCCCCCCTCCCCACCCTCGCCCTTTGCCAACTATCCTAGAGATTCCTTGCATGCCTACTTAAATCTTTAACAGAATAAGGACCCGGCTCCCCCCGCCGCCAGCCCCGCACGCTCACACACACTCACACACACCATCGCCGCTCACCCCTCCCCAATAATCTCTTAAACTCCCGGGAGAAACCCGCCGGCGCATCCCCGCCGCATCCCCGGCCCCGCCGCATCCCCGCCGGGTACCAGCCCCGGGACCCTCCGGGCAGCCGCTCCCGCTCCCCGCTCCGCCTTCCTACGGGGGTGCAGGGGGCTGAAGGGGAAGGAGAGGGGGAAGCGGAGGGGCTGCAGCCCTTCGCCTCGCATCCCTCCGGCTGGCTGTGGATTTTAAAACAATAAAATCCAGCGCTGGCTCTCCCGGGTGCCCCCCGCTGCCCCCCTCCGCCACGCCGCAGCCCGCAGCCGCCCGTGGAAATCGCACGCCCCACGTCTGCAGTGAGGCAGGCAGACTGCCTGGCTCATGCCCGTGATGACTTTAGAGCTGACAATCTCCTCTCCTCGACCCCCCCTTCCCCTCCACACCCACCCCTGCGCTCAATGGCAGCACTGCTGCCTCTCGCTCCAGACTATATTTGCAATATGTGCTAATTTACCAGCTATATGCCCTTGGATTTTAAAATGAACTCATCAGTCAATGTTTCTAGTACCGATGCTCCCTCTCTCCCTCACACACACCCTCCACTGCAGACATGTTACTCATTCTCCAAGCATTTCCTCCCCGAATGTCCGTCAGAGGCATATACACTTCATTGATCAAACCAAATCCCCAGATAACAATAAATAATAATACAGACAGTTAACATCAGCGGGGAGTGGAGCGGGGGGGGGCGCGGGGGGAGAGACAAAGATGACGACTAAATCTGCATTGTGCTTTAGGAGGCTGAGCCCTGCCTTTCCCAGAGATGCTCCGCACAATGCGGGGCGCAGGTAGCCCCAAAAAAACCGAGCTCACGCCTCGTCCTGGGGCCTTCCCCACACCCCACAATCCCCCCTCCTTTTCCCAAACATCGGGAATTGGTGATGCCTGATACCTGAATCCGCTCAGGCTTCAAAAGGTGTTTGTAGGAACAGGAGGTGGTTCTGGCTATGGAGGAGAGGAAGCACCTCACGCAAAATACAGCAATAAATCCGGGCGGTTTCTTTGTTGCGCTGAGCACTGCACAGACGCCCAGGAATTAAAGGTATCCGGGCATCCAAAGACCCAAGGATTTCCAGAAACACCTTCTCAGCTCCCCCTGAAATCTGTTTCTTTTGTACTGAAGGCGGGGAGCACCTATGCAAGAAACCAGGTTGGGGAGCCAGGGCTGTTCCACATCCCTGTTACACGTGCCGGGTGTTCCGAGGGCTTTAGGGCTGCCATGGCTTCTTTTCCCAGTTTTCTGGGGCTGAAACAGGGGAGGCAGGAGCCTGGGATTGCCCCTTGGGATTTTGGCTAGTTAGACATCTTGTGTGGGTCTGGCAAAGAGAAAGTGGCTGCAGTGTGAGTGTTCGGGAAGTTGGGGAGGGTGGGGCTATCTAGAAATCTTTGACTCACTGGGGTAACTCCCTGAGCACAGGAATCAAATTATTGCTCCAAGCAAACTGCATTTTATGAGCAGCAGCCTCAGAATGAAATTCTGCATGCACACAGAGCTGGAGACAGATAAAATAAATGCATGGAAATAAATATGTGATCCATAATTAAATTATTGGGTGCAATGCAGAAGTCCCTGGGTGATGGAAGAGGTGGGATTATGCAGCAAAGTCAGTCTGGGAATCCACGGATACAAATTTTCTTATTTATACCGGCATAATCCTGATTGGCATCAGCCTAGATAGGGGAAGAATCAAACCCTGTGTACTGAAGGATCTAATCTTTGGGAAAAGTAGACTGGATTAGTGACTATCTGCCAACCATCCTTTCACTCCCTTTGGAGTTCCTCACCACCACTGCAGGATTTTGCCATCACACAGAGCATTTCACATCCATTGTCTCCTTATCTTCCTTCCCAATAAAAAAAAAGTTTGATTTTTTTTTTCCCAAAGTTTTGTAGCAAACACAGAATTTCTTTACACACTTTACCCAAGCCTTTGGAGGATACTTATTTCAAGCAGTTAACACCTGACCCCAATTTTTGTGGGTAATTAGTGAGCTAGATAACCACACAAAGTGGGTAATTATTTAGTACCCAAGGGTACTGTACAAGAGGGTAGAGGCTGGCGGTGTTAACAAAAACACATCCCTAATTATTGTATCCATACTGATGTTTTAAGAACAGTTACTTCCACCTAATGATCCATGATAAATCAGTCAGCTCTTTTACTTCCTTAGCATGGGATAACCAAGGGCAGGATGGGAGGGCAGAGCCAGGGCCAGCCACAACTTCCATCTGTGCGGGCTCCGAGAGAAGCGAGAGGAATCCCCTTGGAGAAGGCAGCGAGGCTGGGAGCGCCTGATAACCACCCCTAACAGCCAGCAGGTGGGTTGGGAAGGCTGGAAAAGCCACGTAGGAAGTTTGTAGGGAGAGCCTCAGGGCCTGCTTCTCGCTGAGGGAACGTGGCCGTGCTGATGGATCCTCGTGTACGACAACCACCTCCATCGTGTTCTGACCAACCAAGCTCAGTCTTGCTCCTGGAAAATCGCTTTAAAGCTCTACAAATGAGGTGTTTTGGGCTTGGGGAAGGTCAGAAATGCCAGGGAGTTGCAGCGGGGGAGGGGGAAAAAAAGTCACATTTGATGAATTTCAATTATCCGTCATCACCAATATTTATGTTGCCACAACCACATTTCTCCCTTGGAAAACACTGCATCCTCAGGATTGTCCTCAAATTTAAGAAGGAAGAAATGGGAACGATATTGATATAGAAACTAAGTAAGACTCAGCTGTTAAATCCATACAAATACCCCCAAGGCAGGTGTCAGAGGACGGGGCCGGGCTGGTTTTGGTGACAGGACGAGGAGCAATGGCCAGAGAGTAAAACTCAACAAGTTCCACCTCAGCCTCAGCAAGAACTCCCCGTGGAGGTGGCAGAGCCCTGGGACAGCTGCCCGGGGAGGTTTTGGATCCTCCCTCTCCGGAGCCATCCCAAGCCCCCCTGGATGTGTCCCTGTGTCACCTGCTCCAGGTGACCCTGCCTGGGCAGGGGGTTGGACTGGCCGATCTCCAGAGCTCCCTTCCCACCCCAGCTGCTCTGGGACTCTGTGAGAATAAATCGGTTTTAATCAGCAGCGCCACGTGATCAAGAAGTGTTTGCTGGAAACAGATCCATGACCTGGAACACAACAGCTCCCACCCCCTGCCCGCTGCCCGAGCACTTCACACTCCCTTAAGGGCATCCTCCAACCAAGACATTTTGCTCAAAGGAAAAGCACTTTCCTCTTTTAATTGCTTTTATGAATCACCACCAGCATCCGGGCACTTCATTTACTGGAGCCCAGCAACCCTGTTTTGCAAAGACTCAAATTCCAAAATATTAAAGGCCTCCAGGCTGGCACAAATGAAAAAAAAAACAGAGGTGTCATTCTATTTGATTTGGTCCCAGCTTTGCATCTAACTCAACTTGCTGCTCTGGGCCAGGCACTACACAAAAAACCCACAACTGGCAGCATCACCTGGCCCTGTGACCACCAGGAATTCAAAATTTAAACAGAGAAAGTTTGAGGGGTTTCCACAGCTTCTCCTATTTCTCTATTGTTCTGTGGTTTGTTGGGTTTGGGGTTTTTTTTTTGGAGTGAAATAACCACAACTGAAAGAGGCCTGAAAATTGTTCTCATATTTAAAAAGGGGCCAAGTCTCTGCAGTCCATTTATAAATAAATATAAATAAAATTGGTATCCCCTCCACTAATCCTCTCAGGGACATGGCTTGCAGGAAATTCTTGCAGAAATGGAGTGAAAGAAAGTTTGCAGAGAGAAGCTGGAAAACAGAAAGGAAGAATGAATTTAATCACGGAGACAGGATCAAAGGAAGGAGAGACCTTGCTAGGTGCACAATTACAGCAGAAAGCAGAGTAAACACAAACTATTGCAATTTTGTTTTCCTCAGATCAATTGGAATTAGCAATTCAGAGGGGAAGACACACAGCAGAAGGGATGTTCAGCCAGGGAGGAAGCTTTAGTGACTTCAGCATTAACTATAAAACCTTGAGGCCTTTTTGAGACAAGTCAATAACTTCACCCCGAGCAAAATGTACAGGGATCATTTAGGAAATACCTTTAAAACAATGGTTACAGCTCAGCTGTAAGGCCAGCATACATGACAGCAGCTTCCAAATAACCCAAATGTCTTCAGGGGAGTAAAAAGCACTCACTACGAGAAATTAAGAATTCAAACTATGTGAGGAAAGGTAAAATTCAGAGTGTGGGGCACATCCACGGAAAGCAAAACTGGGCAAAGTTGTGGTGATCTGGACATTTCCAGAACGGTGCTCTTGACAACAAAAAGCTTCTAATTTGAGCCTCACTGTTTTGCAGACCCGTTCCACACTGAATCATTGACAAAAATCAATATTCTGTAAAAATCCAGAACCACCAGGACAACACTTACCGTGTCCCCAGAGGGTTGTGAGTCCTTGGCAGAAGCTGCAGTGTCCAGGTTGCTTTTGTCACCCTCATCTGATCCCCTGGTACTCAACAGAGAAGATGGAGTGTGGTTCAGAATCGTGTCAGTCCCATTTCACCCAGCAGCTCTCCCCTCCAAACCAACAGCTATTGCCTCCCCCAAGCACTGAACAGCAGGGGTTGGGTTCTCCCCCACCCCCAGTTCTGCCAGCAGGTTCTCCTTGAGCTGCACCTCCACCCATCCCTGGATAACGGGGAACAACTGAAATAATAAAGGTGAGAAAGCAGAAAAAGGATGGATCCCAAGGTGAGCAGAACAGGGGAAAAGGAAAATGAGGCAGTGGGAAAGGCCCTGGGACCCTGCACTTAGTGAAACCCAGGATTAGGGAAAAGGGAAGAATTCAACAAAAGGTCAGCCAGTGTCACAGAGGGATTTGGAGAGAAAGGTTCCAGAGACTGATCCAACCAACATCAGGGAAGTGGGAACACCGTACCCACAGTTTGTGTTCTGTCACCTGCCCTGATCCCGAGCTCTCCTAAAGAAAATGGATTTAGCCAAACTACAGCTTGAGGTGAAACTCAAAGTTACGTGGGTGAAGTCACACAAAGAATTATTCCATCACTCTGGCATGATTTGCCAATTCCATCCCATCAGCAGCACCCAAACCCAGCAGATCTCACATGGGTTCAGGGCCACCAGAAGTTTAAGTCTTGATTAATTCAGAACACACCAAAAGCTCCAAGAGTCTCACTCTTATTTCAGATAAATCTAACCCGGTTTGGGGATATAATTTCTTAAGATTTGAGGTTTCACACTAAAATCTGACAAATTTTGAAATATATCCATTACTAAGAGATGGAGCTGTAGGAATAGGTTAACCTACAGGGCTGCCACAAAAAACGTCTGGTCAACATTTAATGCTTTTTTAAACTTCAATTCAAATTCCAGTAGAGAAACTGCATGAAAAGGTGGTGTCCCTCTATCAAATCTTTCTCTTTTTTTCCTGAAAAAGCCAGTAAAAATAATACCTGTTGAGGCTGTTCAATTGGAGTTTAAACTGTTGAACCTAAATTCAACTTGCAGAAAGTTTAGGGACATTCTGGGAATCTAAAGCTGGCAGGAAAAGTGGAAAAATCAAATTAGAGATCCATGAGACGAAGAGAAGAGCTAAAATGAATTGTATTTCAGCAGGAAAGGAGTGCTAGGGTCGCTCTGGAGAAGAGGAATTGTAATTCCCAGACTGGAGGGCTGCAGTCCCCAGATCCATTCCCATCTCCTCCAGGAATTCACTGTGGGCTGTGTTCAATCCTTCCCCACAGAACAACAACACAGATTGATAACAACTATTGCACCTAAGAAAGGAGTTGGGACCCTGAGCCTTAATTAATGTCCGGGAAGAGCCCTGAGGGATCAGAGGGACCCAAGGAACCCCAAAGCTCAGGAATTCTTCAGCGTCCCCCAGACCTCCTCACCCCTCTCACCAGCACTGCTTTCTTTTTAAAGAGAGGGTGGAATTGCTTAAAAGATAAAATGAAGAGATCTTTCCCAGGTTTTCTATTACTACAACTGACACAGTTTAAATTAGGAAAAAAACCCCAAAATGTGTTTCTCGCAAGAAAAAAATACATGTTCCAGCCACTGCTTAAGAATGAAACCCAAAGGTAGGACACCAAAATATTTTCTCCAGCTGGAGGTGGGTGCAAGGCACCGTTCCCTGCACAGGGACAGGCAGGAGCTGGCACAGACCCAGCCAGAGCAACCCCAAACCAGCAGTGAAGATTCCCAGCCTATTCCCAGCCCTGCGGCTCCACGTGCCCAGTGAGACCCTGGGTCTCTCTACCCCTTCCTCCTTCCTGCCTGCTTTATCCACCCTGACTGCAAACTCCTGGGGAGAAGGGATCTCTCCTCACAGGGGAGACTCCAGGATGCTGAGATATTTAGGAGTCAAAGGTCTGGGCTCTTCAGGGTGGGAATTCTGTCAGACACAGAGAGCTTCACAGCCCAGCTCGTGTCCAGCCGCTCCACTGGTGCTGGGAGCGGGCTAAAAACCAGGGAGCCCCGTCTGGAGAGGGATGTGACAGACAGAATGAATGTCAGGACTTACAGCAGGCCCAGCAGACACGGCTCAGTCTCTGCGTGCCAGAAATAGCAGCAGGAGGCAGGCGCAGCTCCGGGTGCCCCTCTGCACTCCTGCATCGCTGCACTGCAGGCTCTGCTCCACCCCGAACCCGCAGCTCCTCCTGGCAAAAAGATAGCGGTAACACTTCCAGGAGATGCAACGTGAAGAAAACAGGCAGAAAAACCTGCATTTCAGCTTATTTACTACGATAATAAATCACGTTCTTTTGGATTTTTGATGTGCTGCAGTAACGCTCTCGAGCCCATTGAATAAAAGTAGTTTTGGATGATAAATCTTATCAGTGTTCACTCTGTAAAGCTGAAAAAGGTGACACAGCACAGACACAGCCCATCAGAAAGGTTTCTTCCCGGTGTGATCCCTGGAATTCCAGCGTGAGTGTCTCTGAACAGCTCGTGCAGGATCAGCTCCTCTGCCTTTGCAACTCTCCTGAGGAGGAACAAGGACCTCTATTTTATAGGCAGGGAATGGAACCAAAGAAAAATAAGTGACTCATCCCAGACCCCACAGGGAGGCCACAGCAGGACTTCTGGGCCTGCACCAAGGGCTTCATGAAGAAAAATAAATGGTTTCACTCTAAAAGGTAGAGGCTGTGCACAGCCTTTGCCCCATCAATAACAACACAAGACAAGCCCCACGAGCTGCACACAAACAAGGGACAAGATTAAAATGACAATATTCATTCACGTGGTGACCCCAGGACATCCAAACTCGTGTTTCCCACAGGAAACACCAATTCCCAGAGGAACCCCTCCCAAACCCACCTTTCCCTGGGATAGTTCAGTCACAGCCCCTAATTCTCACTCTCTGACCCACATGGGTGGTCCCTGCTCCTTGCTGGAGCTGCTTGTCCATGTGGAGCCAACTGCAGCAGCAGCTCCCAAGTGATTATTTGATCACTTTCCTGCTTAATTGCCAGTTTTAATTACTCGCATGGCAACAACAAAAAGTCAATCTGGCAACGGAAATCCATTCTTTGAACAACTTCTGCCTCTTCCCTCAGACACAAACTCTTGCTCTATAAGCCATTCCTGATTAATAAGGGGCCCTCGTGGGAAAGCCACTGGGTTTCATTTCCTTCAGCTGACAGCCCAAGTCCCTAAAAAGCAAGGGCAAAAGAACCTCTATTTTATCGTGGCAAGATGACACTGATTTTCCCCTTGCCATTTTCCTCCAGGAAGATGCATTAGCACTACATTTGCTCCTCCATGTGGTGGGATTTCTTAAATAAAAACGTATGTTCTATACGTCTGAGCTTGGAACCAGCGCTGCATTAGCCTGTTCACCATCCACGTTTGCTTCAGACTTGGCCAGCCACCTAGAAAACCTGCCAAGACCTCTCTGGCAGCCTCTTCCCCACAGTTCCAGGAAAACATGGAATATTCAAAGAATTTCAGGGCCTCCCGGCTTCGTTTGTCACCACTCTCCTTGCCCACTTAGAACTAAATCACAGGCAAATTGCTCTAATGCCCTATTAAAGATTTAAAAATGGTCTTCTCCAGAGGAGGGTATCTGAGGACAAATCCCTGCTAATATATAATGCAAGAGCCCCGCTCAGATGTGATGCAATGTGGCAGGAGGCAGGGAGGGAGCTGCTTTACAATCCTGGAGCTTCCCAAGGGAATTCTGTCCTGTTTGGGGCTTTTAAACCCCCCTCAGCTACCCAGGCAAAGGAGAGGTCGGTTTTGTGCTCGCTGTTATTCCAGAAATGGCTTCAGACTGACAGAGGGCAGGATCAGATGGGATTTTGGGAAGGAATTCCTGGCTGGGAGGGTGGGGAGGCCCTGGCACAGGGTGCCCAGAGCAGCTGTGGCTGCCCCTGGATCCCTGGAAGTGTCCAAGGCCGGGTTGGAGCACCCTGGGATAGTGGGAGGTGTCCCTGCCCACGGCAGGGGGTGGAATTAAATGATTTTTAAGGTCTCTTCCAATCCAAACCACCCTGGGATTCTGAACCCATTGAGGTTTCAGACCTGCAGCACGTAAGAAGCAAAAAACCCCTGAATTTACAGCAGAACTCAACGCTCCCAGGCCCAGGGCAATGCTGTTAGGGACAGGCTAAGTGCCACTGCCACAGCTTGCCTGAGAGCCGACTTAGGGACAGGGAGGTGACCAAAGGACACCGACTCCATAACCAACACTCAGAGCAGGATCCATGGGGACGGCAACTGGAAGCATTTCCTTTGCAACTTCGCCCAGGAGCCACCTCCTTTTAAAGAGGAAACTCCCAAGTGAGCAAAGCCACTCCTGACCAAGAGCAAACACTGGCCCAGAGAAAGAGGCTTTAAATAATCTGGAGAGGTTTTTTCTTACAGGGAATAAAACCTCCCTGTGATTTCAGATGTCAAGCGGGCTTCCTTGATTCCCAGCACTAATTTATGGATTAAACCTTTAACCCTTGACTTGAGTATGGATTGAGAGTTCCCCATTGCTGAGAGCTGAGTAATAAACTAAATATAAAAATTGATATATCGTTATAAATACTGTATTTATAATATGATACATTATAAACGACCTTTTCTCATATTATAAAATTATTGTGTTATTAATATAAAAATAAATCTAATATTGCTGACCAGTGACTTCAATCTAGAGCCTCCGAACAGCCATGATTCAGCAGCCCCACTACATCTTTGCTAACATGGAATTGTATTTTCCCCATTAACACCTACCCTGGTTAACTCCTCATTCAGTAATTATTCTCACATGCAAACGAAGGCAAGCACGTGACTGAACTATCTCTTAGAAAATAAGTTCTTTTCCCACTTCAGGAGGGAAGGGCTCTCTCTAAAATCAGCTGTGGATCTGCAGCAGAGAGCGGCGGAGCCTTCCCTTCTTCCCTTCCAATTTCCCTCCCGTTTTCCCTTCTCTTCCTCGTTCCTTTTCTTCCAGTCCCATCCTGCACATCCCGCAGGCTCCTCTGCAGGAAATGCAAGGCCAAGGGGAAGCTGAGGCATGTGCCAGACTGCAAGCAGCACTCCTGCGAGCCCCTCTCGGCTGCCACGGCTGCTGTTTGTTGTCAGAGGAGATGAGAGGCCACTTCAAACACAAGGAAAACAAACTTCTCACTAAAGCCACAGCAGCGCCATTAATCCGGGAATGGGTTTGACCTGCTGCTTGCAGCGGTTCCTTAAATCTCACTTAAGCTGAGGAGCACAAAGGGGCTGCCTGCACTCGCCAGGGGCTGCGGTGACCCCGAATCTCACACCGACCCCAGCTGCTGCAGCCACCAATGTCCAGCCAGGATCGCTTGGGAGGGACCTCACACGGAGAAGGGGGTGTGAAAGCAGAGCCAGGTGTGACCCTCACTGCTCCTGAAACTTTTATTACTCCTGGTAACGCCAGCCTTCCCAGAAATCCATTTCTTGAGGAGGGAGAAGGCCACAGCCCATGTTTAGGTGCAGATCTGCAGCCTGACTGACGTGGATTTCGTACCCAGCCCTCCAGTGATGCTCTGCCAGGCCTTGGACAAGTCACTCCCCTTGCTCTGCCCTCACTTCCCCTGGACAGGAATTACTCAGTGGCCCACACATTTGAATAATTACCACTGATAGTGCAGCACTGCAGCTGTTCAGCCTGGGAGCCCAAGAGAAGGACAAACATCCATCACCCCTTCACTTCTGTGTGCCAGCGGAGCCACACAGGGACTGGGCCACGCTTCAGGCTTCCCCAACATTCCTCCCCCAACAGTGACAAGTATTAGCAGCTTTGGGCAGCCCAAATCTGCCCTTCCCACTGTATTTTTCCCTGCTCTTGAGTTGCTGCACTTCACCCCAAACCTTACGGAGTCCAAGCTCAGTTCCAAAGTTGTTACAATGAACGCCCACAATTCTATGTATGGTTATTAAAAACATAAGTATCTCATCTGTTCTAGACTTGAGAAGTTCCCATTAACTTCTAAAAGCAATTAGGTTCCTTTTTTAAATTAAATGCTGGTGGAGAAAGAGTTGCTTTATAAAACATTTTCAATTTGTCACTATTTAATTTCACTACACGTCTCCTTGCACTCACTTTGTGAAACTGAGAGATTCCCCATCTCCCTCCTCATCCTTTCCTTTCCTCAGAACATCCATTTGGTTTTCTCCTCTCTGATGGGAATGGTTCAGTGCATCCATTTCAGATTTCTCTCTGCTTGGGACCTGTTTTGCTGGCACCTTTTCAGCCACTTTTTGTCCTCTCAGATTTGGTGGAGCAGCTCCTGTGCCATCTGAGTGTCTTTGGACCCAAAAACCCCACTTTAGCGTCAAGCAGGGGTTTATCCTCTCCCATTTTATAAGAGGAACAAGGCCTAAAATGTTAATAAAAACTAAAATTCGTGGCTTGAGTTATAAATCTACTGAATACAAGAAAAACAAGCAGCAAGGTCTGGTTGCCCATCAAGAATTCAATGACTCTTAAAAAGGGTCTGGAGTGGAGGTGACGGGAAGGAGGAGCCACTGCTTACAAGACAGAAGGAAGAATTTCAATTTCTTTCCATGTCTGCCCCAGAAACCTGATTCTTGAACTTATTTCACCAGGAAACAGGGCCATGACATTGCACAAAGAGGCTAATTTCACCCTATGGCATGCACAGATTATTTGCTCGGGGAGAACACATTCTGTATTTCGAATGTATGAATCTAAATATATGCAAGTGGGACTGCCTGGAGCACCAGCAGAGTCAGGGCAGCCAGGAGTTCTGTCTTATTTAAAGAGCAAAGAAAAGGAAAGTGGGGTTGTATTCCCAAATATTTTGGAACTTCCTCTGCTGGGGGGAATTTCATTGCTTAAACCCTGCCAGCTCAACACCACAGTTCTGAGTTTGTCCCTGACTGAAGCCTGAGTGGACACAGAGCTTACCCCAAAAACTCACGCTGGAAATGCAGAACTTGGTTGCACATCTAAACCCCCGAGAAGGGGGAGAAGTGGGAATGAGGGGGAAAAAGTTGGTTAGAAGAGGGAGATGTGTGTTCCCACCTCAGACTGTTCATTTCCAAATACTGAGCTGGCCCCCAGCAGCTCATCCTTTGGCTTTCCAACTGCACTGAGCACTGCCATCGATGTCCCCCTCTCCCTGAAAGGATGCCCGTGTCCCTCACAGATTAGGATGTTACACTTTTAAACTCTTCCACACACTCTTCCCTCTCCTGGCACTGCCCCAGGTGTGAGGAGCAGCATTGCTGAGCTCTGGGCTCCGAGGCTGGGGAATGGAATTGTATTTTTAACTGTCTGAGCAGCTTTCAGGCAGCAGCGTGTTAGAATCCAGATCAATTCGTGCAGAACCCCATCATCATCATCATAATTTAGCTCCCAAGGCTGCTGTGCTTCGAATTCCAGTTATGACACGAATTCTATACATTTTACACAGATTTAAAAATGGCATCAATAGAACACTTAGGGCCTTATTCATTAAACAGTGAGTCATCCTGGCATTCCATCTCTCCCCAGTTCTTACAGAACTTGCATGTACAAATTTGACTGCACTTAGTGCATCTGACTGAGGAGGGTGGCAGCAGAGTTTCAGCTGGGTGGGGAAATAGATGGAACTCACTGGTTAAAAAAAAAAAAAAAGAAGGAAAAAATCCCTCTGATGGTGAAAGTTTCATCTCCCACAAGCATCAGAGCCGTGTGAGAATGGGGAAGCAAAAGAAAATCTGCCATGAGCACTACTGTGAGGATTTTCTTGCTACCCAGCAAGCCAGAAGAATAAAATACTTCAGACTACAACACTCGAGTAGCAATTCTGGGCAGATAATTTCAGTGGTGCTCTACCAGGGGCTTAAAAGCTTCCCTTAATATGCACTTTACAACTGTGGCAAACTAATGATGGTGCAAGACCACAAAATACTTCCCAAATCATTTCCCTAATGACCTAAAGCTTTCAGATGGGCCAGTTGTATTTCATGTGCATGATTTAAATGAGGATTGAGTTGAAAATTAAGGATTAAGCCAGAGCAAGAGCTGTCGCCTGTCTCTCAGGAATGCACCTGTACTACAAATAGTGCAGAA
Source organism: Machaerirhynchus nigripectus (assembly GCA_013397975.1). Classification (NCBI taxonomy): domain Eukaryota; kingdom Metazoa; phylum Chordata; class Aves; order Passeriformes; family Dicruridae; genus Machaerirhynchus; species Machaerirhynchus nigripectus. Next base: position 257,851 of record VZRQ01001986.1, read on the forward strand.
TGCCTACACAGCAAATACAGGATGATTTTTTGGTCAATACTGATTAATCTAGGCAGAGCACATCCAAATATTGGGTTTTACCATTCTCTCGCAGCTGGAATACAAAGTTTTTTAGGGACACACTGGTTCCCAGCCAGTGGGAGAGTTGGAACTGTTGTCACTCAGGCCAGGTAAACTGGGATATGCTACAAACTGCTCTGAATTTTAGAGCTGAGAGATCTCAGCACAAATAACTGTTTTACCTTCTCTTTGTCCTTTCAGCCTCCTTCCCGGCTGCTGGATGTGTGGCTGGGATTTCTGGGTGTGTGGTTGGGATTTCTGGGTGCGTGGCTGGGGTTTCTGGGTGCGTGGCTGGGGTTTCTGGGTGCGTGGCTGGGATTTTGGGTGCATGGCTGGGATTTCTGGGTGCGTGGCTGGGATTTCTGCAATTTCTGCCAAGCTGGAGCAGAACACCCTCGGAAGTCACTGCTCTTCTTAACCAGGTCTGATTGGGATAGAAAAGAGTCTCAGAATTTGTTGGGAAGAGGGAAGACACAACAATACATGAGGCAATTGAGCTGTCCCTTCATTGGAAACCATTCCAAGACCTCATAATTCCTTGGATTTTTGCAGTTTTCTTCATTACACGCATAAGGATCAGTGCCTATTGCTGGTCTCTATCCCCAATAAGTCACAGTAGATTTGGAATCCCTCCCACCACTCTCGCTTGTGCATTATCTCCCAAGCCCTCCCCATGCCAAGGAAAGCTCAGTGCCCTCCACATCCGTGGTCCAGGAGGGAGAACGGGGACGGAAGTGGCGTGTGCCATCTCCTCTCCCTGAATTCCCTCACCAGGCTCTTTCTGGGCCTTCACTTCATGTTAAGGGGCCTGAACCAAGGACAAAGTTTACATCTCACTATCGCAGGACAAACGCTTCTCTGGGAGGTGGGCTGTCTCTTTTTCATTGCACATTCCAGTGGCAACATTCCCTGACAAACAGATTCTATCTCTCTGGCTATCCACAGGCTGAACTGAGTAAAACCTGGGAATGGAAACCAAGGAAAACAGGACACCTTTGTGCCTTCCCTGCTCAAGCTGGGAGAATTAAAACTGGCAACTAAAGGCACCACTCGGGGCGAGCCACCTTCCTTTTTGCTTCCTCCTCTCCTCATTTACAGCTCCTGAGTTGTTCCTTTCCTCGTTGCTAAAGGTCCATAACTGTAACACTGCCACATTCTCCTGGAAATCTACTTAAATGGCATATGATGGAAGCCATATGATAGGAGCTTAATTACACAGAGGGCATATGGAAGGCATATGACATAGGGACATATGGAAGGCATATGATAGAAGGGCATCCGAGGACATATGATGGGAGTCTAATTAATTGACAATACATTCCTCTCATCAGGGGGAGAGCTGGAATGCTGTTTTGTTCAGAGGAAAAATATGCACATTGAATTACGTTCACCACTGACCATTCTCCTTTTTAATTATGATTCCTTGGGTTTTGGAGCGGGATAGGTCTTTTCATTTACATCTCACAGCATTAACATAAAGTTATGTTTGACTGGGTTATTATAAATAATCACTATTTTTGAACCTCATGGAGTTTTCTTGTAAGTGTGCAGAGCAAATCTGAAATGTTACCACCAGAAAAAAAAAAAAAAA
>VZRQ01001986.1:259511-273804 GCA_013397975.1 Machaerirhynchus nigripectus
AAAAAAAAAAAAAAAAAAAAAGAAGAGCCTGTTCTTATTTGGGATTATTCACAAAGCTGCTCCTAGAGAAGTTCCAAACAGGTTAAAAAACCCAGCCCTCATGGAAAAAAAACCTCTGCACTGGAAGGGAATCAATGCAGCTGAAAATTTGCACTTCCATCTGCGAAAAGATTTATGGGGGGGAAATAAGGTAGTGCCTGGAACGTGCCAAGAAGATTCCTCATTTTTTAACTACCTGCATGTGTTTGGGGCATGTGCCTTCCTGAAGCACAGAGGCAGCGTTGTGTTATCCCAGACCCTTTCCTGGTCCTGAGGAGGTGCAGAGCTGTAAACCATGGCAGTGGTATCTGTAACCTCTGTGAAACCAAGACGGGATCAAATCCCACTAATCCACTCCTGGAATAACTCGCAAGTGAGCCCTGAGTAACCCTCACAGCTTCTCTTTGCATTCAGCAAACAGGGATTTGCAGATATTCAAGTTTTTAAGGGCCATTTTACCAGGAAAAAAAAGCATTTTTCTGGGTTATTTAGATACCTTGAAATATCATTATTGTGTTCACACTCTCAGATTAACCCACTGAAATTAACCCAGTGCCTGCTCTTTATTTTTATTCGCTAACTTCACAAGTTTAGTAAGAGACAGAGCCTCTTACTTCTGGGAACTCAGGAACCCTTGCCAGAATTACTCATAGAGAGAGTGAAAAGATCTAAGTTCAGGTCCTGGGCCCTGACCAAGGGTTGTGGCCACCACCTTCACCCAGGCCCCCAGAGGACCTGAACCCTGAACGCTGCCAACATCGAAATGTTCACTTTTCTGTTCCAACTTTAGGAGAGTTGCAAGGGTTTTTCAGGTCTCCAATATTCAGGCAAATAAAACCAGAGATTTCAGGAGCAGTTGGGTAAAAATTGGGCGTTCCCAATTCCCTGTGTTTTAGACATGTAAAGCACATCAGAAACGTGGGGTTTTTGGGTCCCACAGCTTCTCCACAACGTTCGGGGTGCTCCACAGCTCCTTCACCCAAACTGCTGTGAGGGAGAAGCAAGCCAGCTCTGCTGGATCCATCGACCTTTGAAACACCCAACTTTAACGTTCAAAAACCCCTAAAAATCCCCATTTCAGCTGGGTGTATTCCCTCCTGGATAATCCCCAGGAACAGCTCTCCTGAGGGCTCTGTAGATTTAGGTACTTCCACCAAAGCCCTCGCAGGCTTTATCGGGAAGCATCAGCCTTGTTTAACTCCCAGGGCAGAATTAACTGAACCAGCCAAAGACTAATGGAAAGTGGAAAAAATCCAGGGTATTTTTACCTTTGGAGACTTCTGATTGCTGACCACGAAGGCAAGAACACTGAGAGGCTGCCACGGTGCTTTTTGGGAGTGTTAGCACTGCGCTGCTCGAGGGCTAATGAAGGAAGACAAACATCACTGGATTTGCTAAAAACTCAGTAACACAGCACCAACAAGTAGGAAAAACGCTGATAAAACGAACATTTCTGTCATTCTAGAGAGGCAGAAGGAAATAAAAAGGTTTTCCAGCTCGTCTTACCTGCTCTTTCCTGTTCCACGTGTCCAGAGCAAAGAGTGCTGAGGATTTACGGTCGCTCCTCACGCCGGTGTGTGCAAGACCCAAGGAAAGCTAGGAGGTTGTACAGTTATCTCCCTTGGTGTAATTCTAAACTATACAACCTACTACCTCAACCTGGATGCATGCAGTCAAAAATTCATAATCTCAGGGGCTTCTAGTTACGGGGAGGAAAAAAAAAAAAAAAGGCCTCCAAATCCTCAGTGGGATAATTTAAAGGGAATAAACTGCCGGGGGAAAGACACCAACCCCAAATTCAGCTCCCCACAACGGAAATGTGAGCAGACACGACAAGCCGGGGTTATTCCTGCTGGATTTTGGACAAGATCGCGGAGGTTTTCACACGAGGTGGAATTTCTTTCCCCGGCCAAAATAGCGGTGCTCCCCCTCCACAGCAGATTCAGAACGGACACAGACGTATTTTTATTTTTTAAAAGCATTTAGAGAAGGCTTAGGGTGAAACTTGTCCTGACACGTCTTTTCCTTTCTGAACGCAGCCCGCTGAGCTGGAACACGTGCCTTGGCTCCCGGATGTGTGAAGGATGATTGCAGGAGCGGGGCTGCGAGGAGAACTTGCAGGAGGGGTAGAAAAGCTCGAGGTGAATTTTACCCTTGCACCGAAGGGCTCAAATGAACCCTTCTGGAAAAGCACCGCCGAGCCTCCCTCAGCAGCCAGAGGTGCTCCCTTCACAAGGCACATTCCCAGGCGAGCCGGCAGGATGTTATCCTGGTGACTCACTCCCGGCACCCACCAAGGTACCGCTTAAAGCAGCAGGCTGCCCCTTTCCTGGGGCTTTGCAGGCCGGGGTCAGCACCTCCAAACGCGCTGCCGGGGCTGCAGCGGCGCTGGGATGCTGCCCCTCGGGCGAATCCAGCCCCCGGCACTGCAGCTCCCTGCTGGAAGAAGGGGATTACGAGGGAATCAAAGGCCAGGAGTGAAAGCTGAGCTCTGCTGAACGCACGTGTGGCTCTGTTTTCCCAGGATAAAGCAGCAGCGCCGGTGATGGAAAAGGCGCTGCCCTGCCTTGACATCCCAAGCCTGGCAGGGAGCGAGGGAGGAAGATGGGAAACAGCATCACTGTTCAGAACTCGGCCTGCAATGCAGGAGAACGTGCTGGAAAAAATGCCAAATCATCTCTCTGCAAGGTCTGCGTGCCCACGATGTTGATGGTATCCCAATTTCTAAGGACTCCATATTCGGTAAAGTTTACTTTGACCAAAGAGTGGAAATCCAGCATATTTTAGTTAACAGCACAGAGCAGAGTCACTGTTAACTATTTGGTTGGTTAGAGCAATGACCAAACCACAGCTCTGGAGAAGGAAACCACGGATTTCTGGCCCTGTACTCCGACCAGGAGCTTTATCCTTGTCTAAAAGCATCCTGATCCCAATTCCTCGATGCAACATCGTCACTTCTGTGCACCGAACAGCTTTCCTCCAACATGAAATCCAATTATTTAACTAAAGTAGCTCCATGGAAGGCAGTGAACCTGAGTGCTGAGTGAGGCTGGTGGAAAATCCCAAACCCCACCCAATCTCTGGGTCACAGAGGAGACAAATCCCCAGACTTCCAAAACCAACCTGTTTCGTATTCTGCAGCTACAAACGAACCCGTTCCAGTATCACACACCTAAACCACTCGTTTTCTACAACTTAGCCTTGCAACTATTTTTCTGCCTCTCAGTCTTGTATATCTAACATTCCATAACTGGAAATCCATAAATTATTACCTCTATCTGCTCCATTTCACGGGAAGGTGCTGTTAACACTGAGACTGACACAGGCACCCCTTGCACACCAGGTATCTCTAAGAGGAACTGAGCAAAAAACCACAAAACTCTTCAAAATTTGATCTAAAATGGAAGGTAGAGCGAGGCAGAGATTTCTGTTTCATTTGTATCCTCAACTCAGCAAAGGTCTTTTCGTGGATAAATTACAATAATAAATTCCTTACTTTAGACTTAGGCCATAATAACCCTAATTTTTCTCAGGCTGGCCAATGCCACTCTGCATGTTTGGCTCATGACCCTCCACCTCTCCCCTCTGCTCTTCCATCTCCGCACAAAGAGACTTCAAGAACTTTCTAACCACCAGAGCAGTTTCTCTCCCAGGGTCTCACACCTAACTCACCCTCTGGGGTCAACCTCTAGACGCCTCCCCATCCTGCTGCACAAATTATCCTGGCAAATTTTCCCCATTTATGGCTCCAGCACTCACTACAGGTGTTTTGTTCCCTCAAAGCTCGGAGGGCTGGAAGCGAATCCGCATCCCAGAGGAACTGTAATTTCCAGCAGGAAACAGTGCCAGGCATCCAAGTCACGCTGTCAACCAGGATATCTGCTGGTAATAGTGATGGGAAGCACTGAGTTTAGGAACTGAGGTCAAATATGAGAGCAGGAGCGGTCTCACCGCCACTGTTTGTGTCCCCTCATGTCCCCTCTCCACGCCCAGCTCTGGGAGCTCCCCGGGAGCGGAGCAGGAGGCAGGCACAGCACTCGTGACACTTCCTTGTGGTGGCACCGAGCTCCCTGTTTGTTTTCGGGTGATTTTTGTCAATTATGTCTTTACCCAATTAGCACAATCATACCTAATTACGCAATTAGGGCGAATCTGTAAGCTAATGACAATGTTCAATTACGATACGGTATCGATGTCAGGAAGTTCCCGTCAAACAGGGGGACAGGGAGAACGTGTGGAGCTCTGTGTTCCTACACCAGCTCATGGGGCCCCAGTGCCTTTTGTCTGGGACCCCTTTCAGGCCTCTTGCTGTTTCGGAATCCCAGAAATGATTTCACACTTCTGGGGACAAAAGGGAATCTCTGGCCCAGCCCAGCCAGCCTTACTTTAAAGCAACAGTGTAATTAAAAAATGGTGTCTTTTCACTCCGTGTAACGCTCTGACTGCTGAAGGAAACGTGCATCCAGCTGCTGTCCTACCACAGGAACGATGGGATTCACATCCAGCAGATATTTATTTTCAAAGAGAGAGAGAATGCCCCTGGAGCAGTTCTTCCCAGACAAACCCAGGCTTTCCAGCTCTGAAGCTGCCACCAGCCCACGCCACGGACCTCAGGAGACACCAGGTCCGAGCTTTAGTCTGGACTGGGAAGTTTTCACTCACCCCTGGTTCTATTGCCTGTTCCCCTCACAGGCTTCAGGTGAGAGAAGAATTCACAAACCTGCTTCCCCTACCCACATTTCCTGTTGAATTTCCCCAAGAGTGAGGTGAGGATCCCAGCCCAGAGCTGATTTTTGAGACCTGCCTGGCTGGAATATCCCATTCATTTCAAACACGCCTCAGTGTGAAGCAGCAATTCAGACACACAGAGAAGCAGGGGCTCAGAGGGCAGAATATTCCCAAATAATGACATAAACCAGTGCCTCATCCATTAATCCCCTGTGGTAAATCACAGTTTATGTGCATTTACAGACCCACTGCCCCCGAAGAGGATTCCAGCAATGGACACTCACTACAGATGGTCAAGGAAGCTGAATTTCGTCTTATTATAATCAGGAAAACCATCAGCTGAGGTTTGGCTCTGGATCTTTCGGGCTGTGAATGATGCAGAAGAAGGAAGAACCCACCTTCCCTCTCAGATCCCAGGCAGGGCTTGCCAAGGAGGGGGTGGGGAAGCAGAAAATACTCCCGAAGCAAATGTGTTTCTTTAAGTCACTGAGCAAAAAATAAATACAAAACCCACAAATGCCACCGTTCCAGTTGGAGGGCTGAGATCCTGTTTGCCAAATTTCAGCCTGGAGTGATCTTGGTTTTTTTTTTTTTTTTCCCTTTTATTTGGAGCTGATTTTCATAAACCTCAGACAGGAGGGGGTTTTACACTGGAAACGCCGACGTGATTCCTGGCGGTCACCTCACCCCTTCAGCTTTATCTGGTGACACTTCATTAGAAGTCGGTTGTAATGAGGAACCTCAAGAGATTCAAAGGTTTACTCCAGCTCAGAGAGCTCTCCTAGAACTCTGGCAAACACCCTAAAAAGGGCTGCAAGTCCAAGAGGCTGCAAAGTCGGGAAAAGAAGCCTCGTCTGGGCTCAGCTGAAATCCGGAGCAAGTAAATATTTGGAAAGCTCTCCAAAATTTTTCAACACATTACAAAAACCGTGCCTCAACTTTCAGCCAGGGTTGCAGCAATCCCAAGGTTTGCTCAATATTCCGTTTCAACCTCAGGGCCTTTCTAGGGGAAAGGTGGCCAGGCTCTCCCTCCTGAACCAAATGTGGCTTTTGAGAGGAGCTGGAGCATCAGCTCTGGGTGAGACGACACCATCTAACCACCCTGGGCTGGATCCAAGGGGGAAGGTGCCACAAGTATGGAGTGCTGATGACCCTGAACGACCCCAAAACATTTTGGGAGGGATTTTTTGGCTTATCCCAGGCCTTCTTTGTGACTGAGAAACCCTGCACAGCATGATCTGGACCCGGAGCCAAGGCTGCTTTCACCTGCACCCTGAAAAATGAAGGAAATGCCAGGTGATGGCCAGGAAGCTGAACCAAAACCTGGTGCCACTTCCGGGGGGGATTGGTGAGGCTGGATTTCACCATGAACCTGCACAAGCACGACCAAAGGCTCCCCAGCCCAGCTGGAGCACTTCCAGCTCAGGGAATGCCACTCCTGCAATGCTCCCAAGCCATGGGGCCTGCCTGGCTCGAGGGCAGGTGTCCCAGTCTTGGATTCCTCCCCTAAAAGCATCCTCTCCTCATTTTCTCCCTGATTTCCTCCCTTACTGATTAGAAGCAAATAAACAAAAAGAGAGGGAGCGGGGGGGAAAAAAAATCAGATTACTGAAATAACCAGAATACTGAAATTTATCTGCCTTTTAAGAGTTTAACCAGATTTGATTATCTGAATAAGAGTATTTGGATATGGTTCAAATTCCAGGGTACACAATTCCATTCTGCTTATCACGAATCCCATTTGCCACTGCATATGGTTGTTCTAATTACCCGAGTGCTATTGTGTGCTCCTCTGCTGACAAGGGCTCCCTGTGCTCCTCAGCAGGCTGGGAGAGGAGGGAACACACAAATAAATTCCCTTTTCGTCCCCCAGTGGGGACCACGGGACATCCTCGTCTGCAGGAGGCCTTACAGGTGCTCTCAGTCAGCAACAGGAGTGAGAAATGGTCACCATGTTCTGGGGGAGAAAAAGAATTGACCAAATATTAAAAAGAAGAGGAGGTTTGGGCAAGCTCTGCTTCCTCAGGGAAGAACTTCTGCTGCTTTCAACTCTAACAGTGGCCAAAGGAAACACGAGCCCAGCAAAGCCTCCCCAGATGCAGATGCAGCCACACAGGAGGGGGTTTTTTAACCCCTAAAGCAGCCACCCTGCCCATTGCCAGGCTGCATTTTAATCAAGGCACCGATTTTTGGAGAGGACATTGGCATTTTGGGGGTAATTCCCACATCCAGGTGCTCTGCTTTGATTCCAGCAGTGCCTTCTATGCCTCTAAGTCCCCCTGCAGCCTCCAGGTGGGTGAAGGGCTCTGAGCCTCAGCAGTTCCCTGTGCACCAGTGACAGAAGAAGGGATCCCTGAGCACTCGGGATGGCACCTGGATCAGAGCTGCTGCACGAATGAAGGCTCCCCACCCACAAAGTGAGGGGAAAATAATAATTAAAAAAAAAAACCTCCTAAGAAACGCACAGGTAGGAGCTCCACAGACCCAAATCATTCTCCTCCATCCTAAAAGGAAGAGGCATTTCAAGGTTCTTCCGTCATTTTGTCAGACTGCAGTTTCACTCCAGACCTTAATGAAGTGCAGTGGAACACGAGCAGCAGAACAGAAACACAGATCACGGCTGGAAACACAATGAAATGCTTTCCAAAAGGCTGGAAAACAAAGGGGCAGGGGGAGAATACGGGAGGCTGCAGCTAAAAATGCATTTTAAAATTCACCAAGAAGAGGCTTTATTGGGTTTTACTGGATAATCCAAGCTCAGAGGAGCTGTGCTGGTGGTGCTGCCAGAGGTGCCCTCCTTGGCATCCTCCCTGCCCAAGTCAAGAGGCTTCCTTTAAGCTGAGGCCAAGGCATCCCCAAACTCAGCCCAGAAAACCAGGAGCAGTCAGCAAACCTGCTCAGCCCCAGAAATAACTCCCTGCTTCTCCTCAGGGCCTGCAGCTCACCCCACTTCTCTGGAGTTTCCTTTCGAAGCATCCAGCTGTGCTTAGACCAAGCCTCTCACCAAAAGGAGGAAAACAACAAAAAAAAATTGGGTATTGATTAGCAGGTCCAACACATTCAGTGAGAAACTGCACTAAATTATTTCACAGAGAAGGAAAAAAAAAATCTGCTTCTTCTTTCCTCTTCTATGACTCAGGTATTGATTCTCTAATCAAAAAAAGCATCAAACCAAACTGTGGCACCTCCTTCTGGGACGTGTCCGACCCAGTTCCCCTGTCAGGGGTCTCCTGGCACTCCCCAAGCAACGTCACCTCAAGTGCCACAACATCCATGACAAATTCCAGGCTTTTCTCAGCCCATTCTACCCCGAGTAGAGGCTTCACAGAGGAGAGACCACTCTACAGAAATACAGATTCTGTTGGGTTTGACCAGCTCATTTCTCCTTGGAGCCCGTGCTTCCCCCGGAGCCGGCACGTGGGAATCCAGCGGGGTGAACATTCACAGCACTTAAAAAACCAACCCCAAACCAACACAGAATATTCACAGACCCTCTGGGAAAAATAATTTTTACTGGCACAGTCAGATGCAATCTCACCCTGCTTCCATGGCGAGCCTCTGCTCATCCTGCCATGGATGGAACGACCTCCGCTCCCCAAATCCCAAAGGAGAGTTTGACTCCAGGTCCCTGCTCTGGGTAGAATCCCACAGCAGAACAGTCCAGGAGCAGAACTTCTGCTGGAAACCACTCATCAGCTTTTATTCCTTGATTTCCTACCCAAACTTTGAGGGAAGATTAAGCACCAGCCTTTAAACCCAACTTTACATGACACAGGAGGCCAAAATGCAATTTTTTCCCTTTTTTTAAAGCTAGTTTCAGCTCACAGGGAGAAAGAAGAGTGGCTGGGCTTCTCTGACATCATTTTATGCCTCTGTAATAAACAGAAAACACACAGAAAACCCTGGAAATGCAGCAAAGGGGGAAAAAAAAGAACTTTTTTGGCCTACAACAGCATATGTCAAAGCAGCCAAGTTGAAACCCAGAGAAATTTAGAAGTGGAAATGCAGAGGAAATCTTTGGTGGAATTAACACTGAAAGCTGCTGGAAAGAAATAGTCAGACTTTATTTTGAGTTTACAGCCTAATTATTTTCATATAGAATCCGTACATTGGGGTTTTAAAAAATGACTTCTTCAAAAATAATTGTTCCACTCTCCCAACTTTAAAGGTTACTTTTCCACAGCCGGGTGTGCACTGCCTGCTTCCACGGCTTTTTCCTGCCCTGCCACTTATTTTGGACTTTCCAGCATGATTATTTGCTCTTAAAAACTATTTTAAAAGACACAAATAGCATGAAATTGGAAGGAATGGGATTCTACAATAAACTGACTTTTTAAGAGAGAAGTTGGAGGGCCGAGCCCCTCCTGAGCCAGAGAAGGGATTCCAAGTTCCTGGATATAAAGGAGGAGAAAGGACTGCTCCTCTCACAAATTGCTGGACTAAGCAAAGAAAGAACTGATCCATGTTACCTTATAAATGAAATTATTTTATCTGTTTCAGAGCCGAACAACACAAGAACCTTCCTTATCACATCCCCATCAGCAGAGCCGGGCAGGACACGGGTGGGATTTCATTTCTCCAGCCTGATGTCAAATAAAGTCCCCCCATCCCCCTTCCCTCAGCACAGCCAAGCAAAGCACCCTTTGCACGGGGGGATCTGAGCGCTGCCCAGAGCTGGAAGCTGAGCTGATAACTGCAGGGTGAGATTTGGCAGCTCCACTTTTATACTCCTCTAAATAAAACAAACAATTAAAAAATTTAAAAAAGAATAATAAATAAAGGAGGGAGGAGGGGAAAAAAGGAGGAAAGGTGGAAAGAGTGAAGAGTGTTTTGGGGTGAGCTGCAGCAGCAGCGCCCCAGCGTGCACTTGCCAGCCAGACACAGACCTATAGATACAAGCTTGTGTGGAATATGAGCACAAGTTCGGATCTACGGGTTCGTGGCACCAGGCAGGGATCTCTGCTCTCACTGCAAGGCCTGGGGGGTCGCTTTTGGAGGGGGGGTGGAAAGAGGAAAAGCATCTCTGCGGATGGAATTCCCGAGTTACAGCGAGGAGCCTTCATTCTCTCAGCACCTTCAAGCCCCTCCTCGGAGGGTGAGGAAGGCAGAGTTGATTATTGACTTTGTTTTGACATAAAGCCACAGTTTCCTGCACTCCCACGTGAGATTTTGCAAGAAAATCAGCAAAATAAAATAAAATTTTAAACCGACCAAAATAAAGCTGATGTGTGTTTCTTCCTCACGAGCACTTTGCTGGACAGAATTTCTGGTGATTACACAGTGCTAAGGTTAACAGGAGTTCAGTTAACAAGCAGCATTGGAGGTACATCACTAAAACAGGGTAGGAAATGATCCAACAGCAAAATTTCAGGGATAGAAACAGAATGACAATACACAGCCATCCCCCTGCCCTGCAAAAAGCTGCCCTGTTCCCATTCTGGCAGCCTGGCTGAAGCAGGCAGGAGAAACAACTGCGTGAGAGTTGTTTTAACTTTCAGACAAGTCATTACTGGGCTGGGGTTCTACTTTAACTCTGTTTTTAAAGGCAAGAAACAAAAACCCTTTCACTCTGCTAAACAAGCTGGAAATTCCCCCTAACCCCAGCTCCCCACATTTCTTCCACACAGACAAATATCAATGTTCTTTAGGATTTTTCCAATAAAGCTTGGAAAGCAAAGTTTTGCCACGGCAAGCAAGAGGCGTCCCCTCCTTCCCCTGAGGTTTCCAAGTTTTCTTCCCTGGGTTAAGGAATATTTCCCATTTTATTGGTGGGGAATCAGGCTGGAAAGCAGCATGGAGCTGGTGGAGAAAATCACTGAGATCAACTCTTGCTCTAAGTGTCACCAGCTTTTCACTTCTCTTCCTTCAGGAGACAAACTGTTAATGCAAGTTGATATTATCCCTCTGTAAAATCAAACAGGCACCACTTGGAGAAGAATTTTGCTATTTGGATGCTGCTAGAAAATTCTCCCTCTTTTTTATTTTTTTTTCCCCTTCCTTGGTGCAGGTTCTTAAAATAAATCACTTCAACCTTTCCAGCCTGGTAAATATGCAATTATAAAATACAATTTTCCTTTATTTGGAATCGCTGGGTGGCAAGAAACTCCCGTGGCACCCAGCAATAGATGTTAAACTTCCACCATCTGCCCAAAGCTCATCTAAATCCATCCTCCAAGTTTAGATTCCTACGCTGGCACTCACCTTGACTTCTCCCAAAGTTTCCGGCAGCCAAAATTGCGCGGCAACCGCGGCGCCTTTGAAAAACCGGGATGGCTTTCCTGCTGGAACCTGGGCTGGAGGAAGCTCTGTGCCTGCAGTGGTCACGGCTGGAGCGGGGCAGGGAGCACAGGGGTTGTGCCCTCCTTGGGAGCAGAGCTGCAAACGGAGCACAGCAAATGTTACCTGGCCAGAAACAACCCCGGCCCTCCACTACAGAGCTCGTTTGTCGCAGGGAGCCCGAGGATGAAACCCAGGTTGTCTAACAGGGTCTAACAGGTACAAGATTCGGGGGCAGCTGTTGCTGAGTGCACCAGGACTTCTTCCCGTGGCAGGGAATTTTGCCCTCGGTCTCTGTGTTATGCAAAACTGCATCCCATGGCAGAATATTTGCTTTACATTCAGCATATTCATTTTAACCTTAATATTCTTTACATTCAGGTATGTGTACGAAGGGAGCTAACTTGAATGTCTCCGGCAGAGAAATATTTGATTTTTTCAGATGAGATGATCTCACTGAAATATCCATGGGGAGGTTACACTTTTCCTCGCTTTATCTAGTTCCAAACCTTTTTTTTTTTTTCTTTCTTTCCCATTAATTCCTGGGCTAATCTCCTTTCCCTGGGGTAGCTCGAACCCGTGAGGGAATCTGAGCTGTAACGTTTGGGTGGCCTTTGCTCGGGACACGTGTCCCCAGCTCTGCCCGCAGGGAACACCCAGAGCCAGACCTGAGCCAGACCTTCGAGGAGCCCGGCACATGCTCGAGGAAAGCTGGGATTTGTTGGGAAAAGCCACCCTTTTTCCCCTGTCTGAAGCAGGGCTGATCCCTGCCGCACCTCCCTCCCACCCCCTCGCTACCTGATTGGCTTTTCCAGCACAAAAGGGGCGAGGGAGAGTTGGGATCCATCCCCAGAGCTTCGCTTGGGAGGAAGAACGGGAGAAAAAGGGGAAAAGCAGCAGGAGCTATCCCTGGAGAAACTCCAGATAAATCCCCACCATAAATCTGATTGTCCCCCTCTGCATTCCTGAGAGCCCTGGAGGAATGGCGCTCAGGGATGACATTCCATGGCACCTGCGTGCTGTAAATTACAAATATCCAGGAACCAACCTGCTCCTTTCACGAAACAAACTCAGGGACAATCTTTAAGACAGCAAACTGATAAGTGCAGCAGCAAACCAACAGTTTTGCTTGTTGAAAGACACAGGTTTTTAATTATTATTTTTGTAACGAGCTCTGCTTTTTAAACAGGAATTTCGCTTGTATCCAATATATTCCGAATATATTCTGGGGGACTGAAAGAGAGCCACGGATTAGCCAAGATCTGGGGTTGGAAACGCTTCCCCCCATTGATTAATCACACAGCCACTGTACCTTGTGAAAACCTGATGAACATACACACAGTGGCAGAAAATCCATCAGAGGCAAACAAATCAATCAGCATCACCCCGTATCTGCCTCGAACGCTGAGATTACAAACAGAAAGTTCCAACCTGTACATTAAGGTATTTATATTAAGGTTTGTTGTGTCCTTACACTGAGCATGCTTTGCTTCCTTATTGATTTTATCATATCAGTGATCACGGGATCAACAAGGCTTTGGTACATGGGACAGCCAAAAACACAATATATTTCTGTCAGTAACAACCCAACATAAAGCTGGGATTTTAGAGATTTATAGCCAAAGGAATCTAGAGGGAAACATGTAGAAATAAAATCCCCACAGACCTAACACTGGGGTTTGGTCTGTGGGTGGTTTTCTTGCAAACCACAAAGCAGAAATGCCCTGTCCAGGAAAATCGATCACCACGGAATGCATTGTGTGCCTGAGCAAAAAGCTGTTTGCAGCCATTTCGTCCTTCTGCCCCGAAAATCGGGCAAATAAGAAACACAACTGCGAAATAATTCCCATTCTTTTCCCCTCAGTTTTAACCCCAGTGTAACTAGGCCTATGAATATAAATATATATATATATATGTACACACACACATGCACTCTATCCTAGGTTTAAAGAGCAGCTCTTTAAGGATTTCTGGGCTTGAAATAATTTTAAGGAATTAGAGGGAAAAGGGAGATTCTGACTGAGAATCCAAATTACCTCAGCAGCAGCAGCAGCAGCATTTTGCAGGATTTCCCACGGAACGTGCGCTGCCATACTGCTAGGCCCAACTCCTCGGGAACGTATTCTGGAAGACAAAATATTTATGGATATTTTCATGGCATATTTTCAAGGAACGGATGCTGTTTTCCTACACCCAGAGGCTACAGCTTTAGGAGCAAAAGGAACAGCCAAGATCCCATGGGAGAAATTACTCCCCCCTCCCAACAGCCTGACTTTTGATTTTTTTTTTTTTTTTAATTTTTTTGGATGATTATTTTCCGTGTTCCACCTTGGATCAACCCACTCGCGCTCTCCCCCCGCGCGAGGAGGGGAACCCGTGGAAATAAAACATTCCTTGCAACACAACCACTCCAGAAGTTTGCCAGTCCTATTCCCACCAAAGCCATTCAGGAAAACAAAGGAACGGAGGAGGCCGTCCCGGCAAACACCTTCCCTGGTGGTTAGCAACACGCACCAACTCCTTCCAGTGATTAGCCCTCATCTCTAGATCCTTATCCCAAAATTCCGGCTGGAGAAAGCAGAATCAAAGAGGAGCATCGTTACCTGCTTTGGAGGAGGTTCACCAAGCAAGCTTTTTTAAGCTTGTTGACTCTTTTAACACTGATACAAGGAATAATTACTTCTCTGTGCCGACGCGATTGTTAAAAGAGGAGAAACCCCGGATTGTGGTGGCTCCGTGGATGCTATTCTTTTTGCACCACAGCAGGATTCTTGGCTGCCAGTCCAAGCTGCTTTCACTTGCCAAGTTTTAAGATGCCGGTTTTGCCTTTCATTTTATTGTTCCTTTCGCAACGTTAAAGAGCGACTTAAAAAAACCCCCGTGCACAGCTGCTCCCGGGGAGGGGGGGAATTATTTGAATTTTGCACAAGAATGGAGATGAGGAAGGAGCGCGCTGTGATGTAACCACAACGACACCCACAGAAATATTCCCAATATTGGGGGGGACGGGCCGGCGCTCGCTCGGGATCCGCCGGGAGACCGGGCAAGGATAAAACCTAAAACCAGCCAGAGCCACCAGCGACCACGGCGGAGGTGGAGGTTGACGCTTCTCTCCCCTCTCAGCGCCACCACCTCGATTTTTAACCCACTTAAGGCTGTTCCACCCCACTGGGGACTTCATCCAGGGGGTGCAGGGAGGCTGAGCTGGGGAGCAGCCTCCTGACAAAAGGATTCCCCCCCTGCACGCGTC
>VZRQ01001986.1:273947-348409 GCA_013397975.1 Machaerirhynchus nigripectus
GTAGGATTCACCCATGCCCAAACATTCCCAGCCTTTCTTGGATGCGATGCCACCGGGAAGAGGCTCCGTGGTGAAACCTCCCGTCCCAGCTCCCCTCGGGGTCCTCCTCCAAACTCATGCCTTTAGCGTAAGCCACTGCATGTCACTTTAAAAAATCTCCTATCATTTGTCAACAGATCGATTTTTAAAATTTTTAACAATTTTTTCTTTTCTTTTTCATTTTTAAATTTTTTTTACAATTTTTTTCTAATTTATTTAGATTTTTTTTTTCTTTTTTCTTTTTTTTTTTTTTTTAAATCCCCGACTTCACCGCCAAGGAGCTGATTTATTTCATTTTCCTTGACGTAGCAACAAAACTCCCGGGACCGGTGCCAAGGCTCGAGCGCATTTAAAAGAACAAACAGCAACAAAAAGTTGTTTGTGATCCCTCTGAGGCTGGAATATTAAAAGCATGATGGGGGTTATGCTCTGTGTACACTGTGAAGTGTGGGGTAATGGAACTCCTCCGTCACGGAGCCACTCCGAGCAACCTCTTGGTGCTGCAGATGTCGGAGGGACACGAACTTCAGATGTGGGCAGGGAAAAATCCCCGCTGGGCTCCTTGGGCCAGACCTCCACGCACAAAACCCCGCTGGACGCCACTCCTTCCCAGGCAGAGGTGCCTGCTTCTCCCGAAAACGGGAGCTCTTCCCAAGGCGCCCCAACCGAGGGTGCAAACAGCCCCGCCGCCAGCCGCGGGTGTGCAGGGCTGCCTCCACAGCAGAAGCAGAAGACGAAGCCACCCCCCGATTTCAGATCTGAAGGGAAAACCGAGCCCGACTCCAGGCGAAGTTTCTGTGCAAACCCACCAGTCTCGAACAAAAGCGGCGTGGATTAATAAAGGGGGAAGGAAAACAGGAGCTTTGTTCTAAAGTGGAAGCATAAGATGGGAAATTTCAAAATCAGATGGCTCGGGCTGTGATTTCTTTCATTTAAATGAATTGATCTGTTGCTGAACTGCTGCTCTGCTGCCAAGAAACTTTTAACTCTTTCGGCTCAAAGCTCGCCGCGTTTTGCTGCTTCCTCTCTCCTCCCAACAAGGCAGCGCTTAAATCCGAGGGGAGAAGTGAAAAAGCGAGTGGGGAAGGAAAAAATCCGAGGGCATAAAAAGCACGGGGGAGCGAAACCCACAGGCAGCACACGCAGAGCACAAAGAGCCCCGGGCTGGTGCTTCGGGAGAACTTGTGCTGGACAAACAACGAGGGCCTGGCTCCTGCAGCGTTCCTAACACTTGGAGAGGAGTCAGGAAGGCCTTGGAGCTCCACAACTGCACCTCCAGCAAGAATTCCGGGGTAAAGCCACCAGAGGCAGGGCTAGCAGCGAGGGAAACGCCGAAATCCCTGACCTGATTCATGAGGAACGTTCGCTTACCGAGAACGCCTTAAGCATTTCCAACAGAACCCCCTTCCCTACACGTGTGAAAAAGAACAACCAAAAAAAAAGCTCTCAAAACCAGCCCAAAAAATAGCTGCTTTGGTAAAATTTGGGTGAAAGTTCCTACTGCTTTTCCATTTGGTTTTGGGGTTGTTTTGCCCACTTCGAAAAGAAAGAAAAAAATTGCATTAAAAAAAAAAAAAAAGAAGATAGACGTGTTGTAATTAGAGGTAATTCCAGGGGAAAAATATTTATGTGTAGAACAAAAAAAAAAAAAAAGAAGATAGACGTGTTGTAATTAGAGGTAATTCCAGGGGAAAAATATTTATGTGTAGAACAAAAAAAAAAAAAAACCCAAAAAAAAAAGAAAAGAAAAAAAATAAAGAAAAATATATTTATATATATGTCTATATCTCCCACTTTCCAGTTCTGCTGCAGTTCCCCCTAAACTGCTGCTGCTTGCTCCAATCTGCTGCCTGCTTAACAACGGAATGACAGGCAACATCTGTTTGTATAGAAGCCAAGATCAAGCCTTCAAAATTTTTTTGGCTCAGTTTCTTTCTTTTTTTCTTTTTCTACCCCCTCCCCTTGGAAGAAAAAAATTTTAAAAAATACAGAAGCAAAAGAAAAAGTAAAAGCACCCAGGAAGATTTTGAAACAACTCAAGTGAGGCTGTAACCCTTTTCCCCTTGAGTTATTTCAAGGTACAGGACTTGGAGGAGAACTCTTTCCTTCTCTCCACCCTCCTCCCCTGCTCTCCCCACCCTTCAGCCTCTCTTGCCCCACGCTATTAATAAAGTATCACACAAACTGGGGAAAAAAATAATCCAACGTACCTTGATCCCTAAAAGGCCACTCCCTCCTGTGGGGAGGGAGGGGGTTCTTCAGGAGGCAACTAAAAAAAAAGGCACGGGGAGGGGAATGTGGGATTCAGGGACAGGCTTGCCACAATCCTCTCACCCTGGCGGGGTTTTTTTTTTTTTTTTTCCTCCTCTCCTCCATTTTACAGACTGTTAAATATATTGTTTGCAGAATCAAAGGGATTGTTATGGAATAAAAAAAGACGCGGGTGATTAAAATAAATAAGTAAAAAAAAGAAAAAAAAAATTAAAAAAAAATAAATAAAAACTCAGCCCGGCTCCAAATGCAATTGCAATGAGTAACAATGTCAGGCTACTGCCAATTCTGTGGCAAATCGGGAGAAAGCACAATGATTCCACATGCTGAGATGTGAACAACTGGAAAGGAACCAACTCTGGGGAAGTCACAATGGAAACCGTCCCAGTGCCCCCACCCCCAGCCCCTCTGCCATCCTTTCGGAGGGTACAGGGGGAGACTCTCTCCAGAGCGAGGCGGGAGGGAGAAAAAAAAATTAAGCCACTAATTTAACAAAAGGAAAAGGCAGAACAACAACAAGACCATCAACCGGAGCAGTTTTAAAAACTCGGGGAATGTTTTATTTGCGGGGAGATTTGGGACAACGCCGCTGCATGCACATGCATGAAACAGAAAAAAGGGGGGAAAAAAAAATAAAATAATCAGACAAGTTGCTAAGGAGACTTGTGTAAACTGGGAATCCAGGCACATTTCTGGCCTTTCCCCCCATATTCCATCTCGTATTCCGATCACGCACCACTGCGGCACGATTGCACCAATGCACTGCATTAATCTTGGCCTTAAACGGGCTGCCTGGCAGAGCAGAGCGCGTGTATGGATCATCTTTCAAACTTAACAAGTTAAAGGCAGCCAGGGTGGCGGTGGGTGNATATAGGAGCCGAGCTTAGTAAGGGAATTTTAAAGAGGAAGTGTTACCCGGGCAGATATAGAACGCTGCGGGGCTCTCGCTGCGTCTCTCCCGCTCCCCTCTCTCTCCCTCTCCCACTTCTCCTGGCTAAATCCCCGTTCCCTGGCAGATGTCTGAATCCCTGCCAGGTCCAACAATGCCCGACCTGCTCGCTGCCACCAGACACCAGGGCTCGCTCTCCTGGCACACCGGGGTCATAGGCACACACTAAACAACCTGCTTTGCTCCCCGCTTCGCTGCCTGTCCCCACAGCACGCCCTTGGGTGTAACACTTTCACCCTTCTGCTTTTGGGAAGGGGCAGATCAAATCAAAGCCTGAGCTATTTGTGCCTGCTGACCTTGTCTGGGTCAGAATTAAGCTTGGTGGTTTTTTTTTTCCCCCCTGTTCCTTGATTTGGGTGCAGGGAATCCATCTCTTTATTAAAGCCCTCCTTCCCATCTCAAATCCTCTCCCGCTGATGGACAGCTCGGTGGGATCACTCAACAGCTGCTTTTCCTGCTCCTTCTGTGCCCTGCATTGGGTGAGACGAGGATTTCCATCCCCACACCAGGAACCTGCAAACCCAACAGCAGCGCGCGCGGGAAAAGCCGATTTCATGGGCTGTGCCTTGGAGCATTATCCCACCTTCAGCTCCCACTGAGCCACCTGGGCTCAGGGGAAGTCTTCCCACGGCAGGGGGATGGGATGAGGTGGGCTTTAATGTCCCTTCAAACCCAGACCATTCCGGGATTCTCTGAGCGAGGGACTGTCCGGAAGGCAGCGCATTCCAGAACGGGAACCCAACGTTCCCTAAGGAGCATCATCTTTGCTTTCTACCCGGGGCAAAAGCACAAGAGAAGGAATTCCTTGTGCTCAGCCTCAGAGGAGCCTAATCCACTCATTATTCCTCATTTTTCTTCCACAGGTCTACTGGAAAGGGGAACATTTGACTCACCTGACTGCTTGTCTTCGCTTGGGAGGTGCCACCTGAAAGAGAAATACCAAACCAAAAGTTAAAACTGTTCATCTGAGATTTAGCCTTTGCCCCAACAGCCAAGGAAAAAGCAGAAATCATCACCAAAACGTGATTTTTGAGTGTTTCTCTGAGTTAAACGAAAGCACACAGAATAAACCTTCCCCTTTCCTTAGCCTGCTCAGTTCCTTTGCACAGGCTGGTGTTCCTGTCCCAAACCCAGAACTGTGGGGTTGAGGCCCTGGCACAGGGTGCCCAGAGCAGCTGTGGCTGCCCCTGCATCCCTGGAAGTGCCCAAGGCCAGGCTGGACATTGGGGCTTGGAGCAGCCTGGGACAGTGGGAGGTGTCAGGGTGGCACTGGAAGAGCTTTCAGGTCCCCTCCCACCCAAACCATTCCGTGGTTCTGTGACAAAAAGCAGAAGAAGCAAAAAGATGCTAAACCCCACTGCAGGTGCAGCACCAGGTGCTTTTCACACCTTCCCACGTCTGGGCCCTGAGGTTTTCAGAGGAATTTCTGGTGCTGAGGTTGACTGAGTGGGGCCACATTTTTGTTCTGGGTGCCAATTGGAAGCCGCTATTTTTATCCCCAAGTCCCCCAAAGCATCTGTTTCCCTGTAGCTATTTAAGATTTCCTTTTATAAGACCTAGTTAGAGGTGTATCATTATTTTTAAACGTTACTCTGTGCAGCCACACTCCCATTTTATCATCATTACAAGTGTCATTACCCGTGCGTTTGAACTGGGTAATTCAAAGGAGAGATAAAATCCCTGCAGGGGGGCTGAGAGTTGCTTCCCCTTGAGCAAACATTTTGGGATAATACCTGCCACTCGGAACAAGCTGGTGCATCCCAACCACAGGAAAAGCAATCCCAAGTTGTCTGGGGGAAGAAACATCCACAGAGTAGACAAACCCCCGAAAAAGAAGGAGAAAACCCCACTGAAGGGTTCCCAAAATGTGATGTAAATGCAGCTCAGGCCATTTAATTTAGGGAGCCTCTTTCCTTCTGCAGTTTTCCTCACGGATCCACCTTGCTGCTGCTGATGGCCATGGGGGTTTTTATTGCCTCATCACCCCAGTGACAGCCAAGAAAATGAGATTTTTTTCCTTCCTACAGCAGGCAAAACAGGCTTTTTTTGTTACAGGTACCACAATCTGGGCAAAGAAGCACGAGACCCAAATTCTCCAGCTCTGGGTTCAACCTGAGGCAGAGCAGGAGTGACGCCTGAAACTGCAAACACTCAGGTGTGCCACGAAACCACCACCAGGATACGCAGAATTCCCACTCCTGACAAGCAACAGCCCAAGCTGGACCCAGGACTGCTGATATTTGGAATAAAAGCTGACTCACTGTCCCGGAGCAGGGTAAGAGCATCAAGTGGTGAAGAGAATCACGTGCTAGGAACGGTTTGGATTAAATTTTTCACACCTGTCAAGGCTTTCTAGCAAGAAATTTTGACCTCTAATTGCCCTGGTCTAGAAATCCCACAGAGAAAAGACAATCTACCTCCTTCCAGCTTGAAATTAAAGCTGTGACAAAGAGACCAAAGGCAAATTTCAGCACCAGAACAGGGCAGCTGATCCTGTGAACTGTTCTAGACACACAAACCTTCAAGTACAAATTAATTTAGCAGAAAACAGATGTTGACACACCTGAAGAAAGCGTCCAGAAACCTGTCCTTCCTCCTTCCCTTCCCTCCTGCCGTGCCAGGTACCAGGGGGACAAACCTTCATCCGTCAGATTGTGACATTTGGGAAGGACTCCTTCAATTAAGTGGATTTCAATGACCAGAACTTAACTAAAACACAGCTCTGGAGGTACAAAACTGATTGTTCTTTGCACTGATCCTTTCAGCACTGCTCATGGACACTCATTCTTTGGGAATATTACCAAAGCCAAGGGAAAATGTACCCTCCCTTCATTTCCTGGTGTTGCCACCCCTCATCACTAACCCAGGCTGTTCCTCACTGTCACCAGGCTGAGGACAGGGCATTCATTCATGTCCCTCAAACTTCCTGAGCTTTCTGTCCCTAATTTCCAACTCTAAACTGTTTCCCTCTTGTAGGCACGTGGGCATGGAGCCCTGTTTTAACCCTGAAGTCAAGGATTTCAGAAAATTTCCTGGATTATCAGTTAAATTCGCTACTGAAATGGTCACAGGCAGAGGCTGGGAGCAAGGGGAGCAGCAGAGATTTCCAGGAGCTGACAGAGGAAGTGCACAGCAGAGCCTGGAATTTATCTCACATCTCTTGGTTCCAGTCCAAATGCCTAAACCACAACATCATCCTTCAGGCCTGGGACACCAACAGAACCTTTAACCCCCGGGCTGGAACCTCCTGAGGCATTTTCAGTCCTTTTTATAGCACAGGTGGCCTCCAGGCTGGGGCAGGACCCTGATCTGGCTGCCCAGGGTTGGAAGAACCCAGCCCAGTTTGGGACCTGTGTGTTGGCTCTCAGCCCACGCTGGGTTTGATCTCGGGTTTGGGCATTTCACGACAGAGCCCTCCACGTATTTCTGCCTCAGCCGGGCTAGGGCAGTCTGCTGGGAGCTGAAAACGGGGAGGGAGAACTTTCCAGATACAATTCCTCACTGGGACAGCATCCCCTGCCACTCCTTCCCAAACAGGAAAAAAAATGGAATAATGGGAACTTTAAGGAAACTGGGTAGCAGTGAGTAGAATTTCAAAATAGTGTTTAAGCACAAACTAACAAGTTTTCTCGGAGATTTGTGGGGAGGAAAGAGGGAGGTCTTCTACTGTCCAGAACATTGCTTTTTAGTAGGTATAAAAACACTGCCAGCCCACTGCCCTTCAACAGACTCAGACAAAAAATAAAATTAAGTATGTTGATTAACCCAGCAAGAGTGATGGCTGGGGAGGGAAAGAAGGAGGAGTTAAAGAGTGTCCCTCTTGTCAATCCCGATCACCTCACTCCGTGGCTGTGCTGCCAGGGACACCCCCGTGATGCCATGGCTGGGAGGAGGTCAGCAGCAATTCTGGGAATGTTGAAGAGCTGGCAGCACCCAGTGAATAAATGGAGGGGGCTCCTTACAGCCCAGCCACCAAAGGAGATGGATCACCAACCTTTGGGATGATTCACTCACAATCAAAAGCCAAAAAAATCCATCCCCTGGGCTGCTGGACACAGGCACAGGAGAGTGCATCATTCCTTCCCACCACCCCATTCCAGGCTGGCTACAGAACTCATCTCCGGTGAGAGGAAGCAGGGGTGGAACAGGCTCAGGAAGGGCTTCACGCGCCGCTGGCAAACTCTCGGGAGGTACCCTCATGTCCCTCTCTGCAGATCTAAGAGCAGCACAGCTGAACTGAAAACACAAAAAGGCTGAAATCAGCCCTCACAGTTCAAGAAATGCAGCTTTTCCCTCCTCTTGCCCGTGTGGGATTGTCCCTTCAAGGCCCTAAAGGCCGAACACGTTCGAGTTGGTCCCGTCTGTCAGAACAACATCCACTGCTGCAAACCGGGAGAGGGAGAAGTGCTCCAGACCTGCTTTAGATTAGGGAGAGACAGGAGGAATAAAAAGAGCATCTGACACCAAAATAAAACTATTTCGGTCACTGCCATCTCTCTTCTTCTAAATGAAGCAATTGTGGGCTCCGTTTGTTTTGCATTCATAATTAGCAGACGGAACAGATGGCAAAGGCGTCACTTAAAGCCACACGGCCGACAAAATAACCCAGGCTGCCAGGGCCGGCTTGCGCTGGGAACGAGGAATACTTTCCCCTCTCCTTCCCATTGAGAGGCACCCCGAAGAGAGGAGCCAGCAAATGTTTGCATCGAGCAGGGGATTCACCACAGAAAGGAATCCATTGTGTCGGGAGTGTGCTGAGGGAGGGAGGGAGGAAAGGGCAGCAGCAAACGGGACAGAAAATAGGGATGGAAACGAGGGGAGCAGTGCCAGCAGCACAATGAGGGGCTCAAGGAAACACAGAGTCCCTCCTGCCTCAATTCTGGGCTTCAGGCAGAGGCTGGAACGTCTGTGTCACATTTCAAAGACAGCTGGATAGACGTTATCTGTGCAGGTGTTGTCCCACATCCACACCTGACTCCTTGTCCTCTCCAGAGTTCCAAGGATCCTGGAAAACTCACAGAGGAACTTCCCAGAGCACAGCTCCCCATCCCTGGAAGTGTCCAAGGCCAGGCTGGACCAGGCTTGGAGCCACCTGGGATAGTGGAAGGTGTCAGGGTGGAACTGGATGAGCTTTAAGGTCCCTTCCCACCCAAACCATTCTGGGATTCTCTAAAACAAGCAAAGCACGAAGTTTAAAGCACCACCCACTGCATGAGGATAGTTCAGAGCTACAGCCAGGACAGACTACTTTACCAAAAATCATAAAGCACATGTGGCACTTGAATCCCGTTTCCTCTGCCTCAGGCACAGGGAAGGAATGGGACAAAAAACCCCAAAACCAAACCACATACAACTTGCTGAAAACGTGGAGGTCCTGGTCCCTTGGGCAGCGCTGCACTTGTGACCCAGAGCACAGGGATGTGACATCTCAGAGGGAGAACTTGCCTGGGGAATCTCTCCTGGCAGCTCATCCCCTGAGACAAAGTCCCTTTATTCAGTCCTCAACCTCCTACAAAGCCCCGACAACTTAACCATGGCGAGCACCCCCTGCTTCTTGGAAAGAACAGGAGCCACAGATACTGATGTGGTTTTGTTCCTTTTACAGCCTCGTGAGGTGCTCTGGCAGCCCCGCTGATGGGCTACAGGAGGATTTTGGCGTGGCATTCCCTGAGCACCATGGATAAGCTGTTCCCAGCACGGAGGAGTGAGCAGGATCGGGGCACGGCCTGATGGGCCACATCACAAACATCGGGAGCCTCGCCCCGCTCCTGCTGCAGACCTGCCAGCAATCCCGAGCTCCCCGAGCCCCTGCAGCCTCCAAACCTCCTCTCTGATGCCATTACAATGCTAATAATGGTGAGTCCTGTCCAGCTCCTGCAGCCACAGGCCTCGCTCAGAGGCGCAGAGTGGGGTAAGGAGTGTGTGCCTGCACAGCTGCTGCTGCTGCGGCGCGGAGCTCAGCTCTGCTCCCTCCCATGCTGGGAATGGATTAATAACCATGCTCAGGACCACTGCAGCCTGCCCAGCTGAGCCTCAGCCACAGAGCGGGGCCTGGAGAAAGAGCTTGGGTCTCCAGGCAGGAGCACAGGCTGAGGGGGAAAGGAGAGGGGCCTTGGGAAGAGCACAGAGCTGGAGAAGGAGAGGTAAATCCCTAGGAAAGCAGGGAGAGGCAGGACCCAGAGCTGCTATTTCCACCTCTCCCTCCTGGTCAAAGACCCCTCTGAAAAGCTAAAACCTCTCTGTGAGGAGCACATTGGCTGAACCCCATCCATCTGTGGGACATCATCTTCCTCCACCAGCTGGTTCCAAACTTTTTGGACACTTCGTTCCTCTTTCCTCTCTGTTTTCACTCCACTCCTCGCTCTGTTTTCCCTTCTCTCTGCAGCTTCCTGACCATCCACGAGCTGGGGGCTCTGTGCAAGACACAGCTCACCCCGAGCATCCCTGTGGCTTCCCCTCAGCCTCACATGACACTTGCTTTTTGTTACCTCCACTGGCTCCAACCCCTGCTTTTCCCCAGCTGCTCCATAATCCAGGAGAAGCATCCCCATGCCAAGCCATCAGTTCACGGAGCCCAGGGGCGAAGCTTAATGCCCTCCAAATTTAGTGCTGGACATTGGTCCACTGGCACGCCACTGAAACATCCAGCAACTGCTCTAAATTAGGAAACTGCTCCACAAATGCTCTTTTGCCTCGGCTGGGAATTCCCTTTGGATGTGTAAGAGAGAGATTTGCACTCAGTGCACTGCCCTCACCTTTTCTGCAGCTCACAAGGCCCATAAGACCCTCACAGGGGCTGCAACTCCTGCAGGTAAAATCCACGCAGCGAGAGATCTGCCCCAGCGATCTCAGGCTCGCTCCACAAAACGGCTCAGATTCCTTGCACAGCAATTCGGGGATCTGAGGTGCCCAAGAGGGGAATTCCCAAAGTGTCAGGCTCAAGTCAGTGTGCTGCCATCCACGTCCCACCCAGCCCTGTGCAGAAAATGCAGTGACCATGGCAAATCACAGAGAAAGCCCTGGAAGCAGATCCATCTCTGCAGCAGAGCAGTGGGAAAAGACCAAGGAAATGGAGAAGGATGTGCTGCCCATGCAGGCTCTCAGTGCCTTAAACACCCAGCTGCCAGCTGCTTCCTCGTGTCCTGACTCACCACAATTCCTGCTAAAGCTGTGGGGAAAGAAAGATGGAATTTTCACGTTTGCAGTGGGAAAACATGGATTTAGTGCACTGGAAATTGCTCGCTGATGTGCTGCCTTTGGTGCTCACCTGGCCAAGGGGAAACCTGGGCTCTGCTCCCTGCTCCTGCATTAAAGAATCAGCAATTAAAATGCACAACCAGCCCTCAAAGCTGTAATCTCATTAAAAACAGGGACTGAAATGAAACAATTCACCAGTGCAAGCCTTCCTAGAGCCACTGGAGGAGGCGGGAAGGGGAACACCCGCCCTAGGACCCTGCCTCTGTCGATACTTGGTTATTCATGCAAAGCAGAGCAGCATTAATGCAGGCTGGAATTCAGCACGCATTCCTGCAGGCTGGATGGGGTTCAGATTTCCCGGAGGAAGGGAGGTAACCAGACCAGGCTGTCCCACATCTGAGGTGACCACACAACTGCTGAGACACACGAGGGAAAGGAGCTGCTGCTGCTGCCTCCCACTCCTCCTTCACCCTGCCAAACCCAGCCCTCAGAGCTCTGCATTTCCACAGAACCCCAGAATGGTCAGGCCTGGAAGGGAGCTTAAAGCTCCTGCAGTTCCAAGCCACGGGCAGGGACACCTTCCACTATCCCAGGGTGCTCCAAGCCCCATCCAACCTGGCACTGAACAGGGATGGAGCAGCCACAGCTTCTCTGGGCAGCTGATCCCATCCATTCGCCACCCTCACAGGGAAGGATTTCTTCCTAATATCCAACCTAAACCCACCCTCAGCTGGAAGCCGTTCCCCCTTGAACCATCACTGTCCTATTTTGCTTTGGGAAAGCTCAAGGCAAACACTTTATGCTAAGCCTGAAGGAAAAACAGAATGGTGTGAGGGGAAAACATTCCCTTTCGTGCAGATCCTTCTCTCTTAACTTCCCAATTCTCCCACTGATCCCCATTCCTCCCTCCCCCCTAAAACCAGCCCGTTATTCACACTCCCAGGAACAGATTAACCCCACTGAAGTCGAGGGTAGTTTTAGGACTTCCAAAAACTCGGTGCAGGTCTAATTTAGGCACTGAGTTCAGCGGATTAACAGGTGCCAACAGAGCCCTGCCCAGGGCTTAATCAAAGCGAAAAAAGGCATTTGGAGCTGGATTTCAGCAGGACAAAGCTGGGATGGCAATTCCATGAGCACACACGGTTCACAGGCCATATTACCATGCTGTCTCCACCCACAGGTGTTATTTACTGTGCCCCACATTGAATATTTACCCTGCAGTGGCACTTGGGGACATCAGTGTCACCTCTTTTAGGACACCCAGGAGTGGGGAGGGAGGGACAGAGCTGGATCTCAGCGCTCACAGAGGTGTTTCAAACCCCCCAAGGTGAAGCCCTTTACAAAGGGATTGCCTGGGTGGTTCACCTTTGTGCACAGAGCTCCTGGAATTCTTCAGCACTTCCTGCTGCCTCTGCCCTCCTGTTTCTTCCTGCTGGGAATTTTCCCCGGGATGTGCAGCACCTCTCCAGTTACAGCACGAATTCCTGCCCACAGGCAGGGTTCTCACAAGTGCCCTAAAATATGCACTTACCTCACTCCTAATCATGATTTCGGGAGAATGAGGTAACCAAGCTCACCACCAATAAATTTATCATCGCAGTCCAACCCCAGTTTCCTCCTTTTTTATCACTGTTAAATTAAACTTACTCACATCCCTGCTCCTGCGTTAATGCATTTATGGCACTTTGAACAACGATTCCCTCGGCCTGAACTCCGTCTTGGATTCCAGATTTCCCACTGGAAAGGCTCTGACTTGGGAGGAGATGTCTGCAGCCTCTGCCCAGCTCCCGAAAGAAGGGATGCGCACCAGGACCGAGCTCCTGCAAACTTCTGCACTGGAAGTGCCCCAGGTGTGTTTTTCCCACAACTCTTCCAAGCTCAGGCAAGTAGGCTGAGCTTAGGAATAGCTGAGCCATTCCCACAGCCTCTGGAAAATCAAGCTTTTTATTGATTTTTCGCATCTCTGAGAATGCTGGAAAGCCTCAAACTCCGTGTTTCCAGTGATTATGACAATGAGACTCTGATATTGCTCGGGGCTCGCAAAATACAGATAAAAAAAGTACCCCAGTCTCAGCATTAAGACGTATTTTCTGATAACAAGTTGAAGGTTCCTTCGGCTTTCTTTCATCCTGTTCCTATAAATTCCTGCCCAAATTTCTCAGGAGGGCGGAACTTGAATCCCTTCAAATGTACCCATGCAGCAATAAATAAAATAATAATTAATAGGTGACTCAGATAAAGGCTTTCCATCTCAGGGCAGAGGAAAGTATTAGCTAATTAATCATCAAGTTGGCATTAACTTATCTTTTGGCACCTCCAAGAAAATGTAAATCTGAAACGAGTTGGGGGTGCTGGTGTGTGGAAACAAAGGAGTAAGGAGCCAACAATAGTTTTGGAAATGGATGACAAAATCCAAATGTTCTGCCTCACTGCTGCTAAATTAAGCTCTGTGTTATCAGAGCAAAGATTAGGAAAAGAGAGATTTTCCTCTGAACCTGAAGTCACACTTTGGAGCTGCACAGGACACGACAGCAGCGGTGGAGACAAGAGGATTCACTCACCCTGAAAATGAGTGGAAATAAAAAAGGATCTGCTCAGTTCTTGGCTTCCCCCAAACGTGGTTCTACAGAGGAAAAGAAGAAAGAATTTATTAATTTATTGTGTAGGAGATGAAGAAGTGAAGCTTCTTTAACATTCCCCACCCTCCCTCCCATCCCAGGCTCCATCCAACCCACCTTTGCCTTCAGCCCTTTCTGCCCAAACTGCACTTTCCCCCCCTTTTAAGTGGAAAGGGCTCCAGTGAGATCCTGCCTTGAGCCAAACACCGTTCTGGGAATTATTTTAGCATTAGAAGGATGAGGGAGATTTGTTTTCCCACCTTCCATCACAGGCTCCCAGCTGCTGAACAAAGATGGAAGATCATCGGATGGAATTGTGTTTTCTCCAATTGACTTTTTTGGCTTCCTTTGAGCCAAACTCCCCCTCTCAGGGAGAGGTCAGCTCCACAAACACAGCACAACCCCCGATGTACACACCAATTAATGCTGTGTCAAACACTGCTCGAATTAAAACCATCCCAGCTGGCACTTTTACCCCGAATGAGGGAAATGATTACACACGTTTCTTCCTAAACTCCAATTAATAAACATTCAGATCAGCTCCATGACAAACGTTTTGCAACCACCTGTGGGTGTTTATGGGATCAAAGGAGCTGCATTCCTTCCTGCCCAGGCACAGGCAGATCCCTTCCCTGCCTGCTGGAGGAGGCAGTGGGATGGATGTGCCCGTTGCTCCTCAAAAAAGCCATTTCACTCCCAAAGAATGGGAATAAGGGAAGGTGGAACGATTCCCTCAAACTATTTTTGCCTTTAATTCAACATATCCTGACCAGCGTGGGCCTCCAACAACCTCCCAGGAGTCATCCAAAACTCTCTGGAGTCTACAAACCAGAAGGGATGAAGGCACCTGGCACAGGGCAGCTCCGGGAAACGATGATATCCCACAAATCCAGCTTCACCATCCAAAAGAACCCATGTATTCCTGATCAGTGAGTCCACACAGGCACAGCACGGAGCCCACAGAGCCTCTGCAATCCATCCAAACCAAAACTTATTCCTTCCACAGACCCCGAACGCTCTCTTCCCTTCTGTTTTCTTTTTGCCCCCAAAATGATGTGAAATCCAACAGTTCAGCACGTTCTGATCAAATGCACAAAAAGCCACCAGGACCTGCCTTTAACTGCATCAAAGTCCATCAGAGGCTGCATTTTTTTCCCCCCAACTCGTCCAGCCACAAAGAGTTACAAATACGACAAAGGGAGGTAAAAGGTTTTTGGATCCTTACAGAAAAAGAAGATGCAGCTTTAGCTGTTGTGGGATTTTTTTTCCCCCCACTAAACGCCGCATCCATTAGTTTCAAGAATGAAGTCAGATTTTTTTTTTCCCTTTTTCTTTTTTCTTTTTTTTTTTTTTTTTTTGGGTGAACGTGGCTGGTTATTTGACGAGTGAAGCATTTAGAGTTGCGAGTTGTTCTGCAAGCCAAAACACGCTCCCTTTTCATTCATAACACTGAGCTGCTCGGCGTTAAACAGCCGATTATCATGAATGAAGTGGGTGTAACTTCCTTGAAATCCTCCAAAGACCTGTCAAAGCACAGCTACCGCACTCGCTTTTCTCCTTGAAGCACACAGATCATTGCTTTAATTGTTCCCCGCACCGATCCCCCAAATGTGCTCCCTTCAAAGCACGAGGCTTTTTTGGGGAGGAGAGAAGGGGAAGGGTGGGGAATGGTGCCTCGGGATAAGAGAGGGAAAGTGGGGCTGTCTCTCTACCACGTCGAATTTTGAATTTCTTGTGGGTCTAAATTAAGCTTCATCCGTTTAAAAGTGTGGCAGACAAAACCCTACAAATCAAAGCCCTGGCCTGTTTTGCATGGATAATCAAGAGCCTCTGGCTCCTTTTCTAAGAGGAAACGTTTAACCCTAAAGAGAAGAGGACTCGTGGTTAAAGTGCTGGCCAGGGACTTGGAAAATTTAAATTTGGCTCCAGGTCTGCCATTCTCCACCCCTTCCCAAGCCTTCTCTGCCCCAGCGTTGCCACTTTGCTGATATTTGCAAACCGGGATGGTCTTTGAGCCAAGAGGCAGAAAAACTGCGCTGCTGAACACACATTCAGTCTGGGAACTGGTTTAGTACACAGATCTTTCCGAGGACGACCTTTATCCCCAAGAAAGACCTGCAGCATCTCAGCCACTCCTCTTATCCCACTTCAGGACACAATGGATGGATCTTGGCCAGCAATAAATCGTGATCTCACCACTGACCCACCAAATATTTGATCCTCTTGCCTGACCACTTTTACAGCCTGGAAAGCTACAGAAAACCCACTAAAAAACCCCAAACCCACGAGGACTAACACACTTAACAAGGCTTAGTCTCAGGAAACACTGGGGAAAGTGGCACCAGGGAAAACCATTAAAATTTTCATATTTCAGCTCAGATTCTCAGCTAAATCTCATTATCTCGCCCACAACCAAAACATCGACAGCAAATCTTGGTGGTGCTTTCACGACAACAGTTTTTGTACATCCCTTAACAGCTCTAACACTAACAAAGGCTGGTGCTTGGGGGAAGGAAACATAAATATTTGTCCAGCATTTTGGAAAACTCCAAACTTGCAACGCATTGCAGCCAACTCCGGAGACAGCAGCGCTTCCCACCTGCTCCCGATTTTTATCACAACGGGGTGATGCCCATCTGGGAACACCCACCTTTGACTGGACACTAGATCCCACTGAAATGTTCTCCCTTACCCATAAAGCTCCACTGCAGGGAGCTGGAGGTGCCCACAGCAGCACCATCCTATAAAAATCCGCATTTCCTCCTTATCAGCGAATGGAAACCACAAGACCACGTCCCAAGGGATTACCCAGCTCCCATGGAAGCCAGGGGGAATTCTGACCCTGGTTTCAAACGCAGCACGAGCTGGCTGACACACCAGCAGATGTGACAGGTTGCATTTTCATTCTCATGACTGTTATGGGCACGGGGATTCGTTTCTGTTTATCTTTAGCTGGCATTCAGTGCTGGCGTTCAGCTGCATCTGCGGCTGCATTGCTGTGAAATGGATCACTCGCTCTGACTCACCCTGCAAAGGACACGTTCGTAAACTGACCCACCATTGACAAAATCCTCTCTTTCTTCATTTGGAGGAGGTGAGATGAGGCATAGGTTCCTCGTCTGATTCATTTCCTGGGGAAATTTTTACTCTCTGCGTCTTTTTTCAGTCCTTATTCAGCCCGCGAGTAGTGAAGTGATTAATACAAAATCCATGCTTGACACAGAGGGGAAGGATTCATTCAAATTCTTTTAAAATCAGCGCTTAATTAATTGCTTAGAAAAACAACCCATTGCCAAAAATGTGGGGGGTTCGGTTTGCTTTTTTCCCCTCCTTTCCTTTCATTTTTTTGGGGGTTTTTTTGTTGTTGTTTTTTTTTTTTTTTTCCCAGTTGGGAAAGCTTTTCCAGTTGAGAAACTAATTACAGGCAACGGCACACAGCGAAATGCATGAAGGACAAAACCTGGCACCTTTTCGAATTCAGCCCCTCGGAAGGAAGAATTAGAAACCTGGACAGAGCTCCAGGGCAGCTCCAGCTCTGCTGCTTCTTCACTTCCATCCAGCCCTGGTGCTCTCTCCCAGCCCCGCAGAAATCCTGTGAGGATCAGGCACGAACACGCAGACAGTGATCAGGAAATCCAAACTGCCAGAAATAAAAGCTAAGGCAAAGAGAGCCCTGTGGAAACTGCTGTAAGTTTCTTGACAATTTTTATCTCCCTGATTATTCATATCAAGGCAGTACTAACCAAGTCCAGATCGGGATGGGGTTGGGAACAGTCCCTGGGGCTTGCAAGGCTCTGCAGGGCTTGGCACTCGGGATCAGGCTTATTTCTCCATCCTGTTAGGGTGAACAAGCTCAGCCTACAAGATTCAGGAGAAAAACGAGCATGTCCTTCCCCTTCACTTCTCCCTTCCCTCTCTCTCTCTCCACATTCTTCTCCTCTCGCCTTTTTCACGGCGAGCACTGAATGATGGGATTTTTGACATCAGAGGAAAGTCATCCCTTCTCCACTCCCCCAGCTCCTGGCCGCTTCCTCCCCAGCCACTCTGCTCGTCTGCATCCTCCATCCCCACTCCAAGCCCAGGGATCAGCTGATCCCACCACGGCAGCGTCTCCC
This sequence comes from Machaerirhynchus nigripectus, assembly GCA_013397975.1. NCBI lineage: Eukaryota > Metazoa > Chordata > Aves > Passeriformes > Dicruridae > Machaerirhynchus > Machaerirhynchus nigripectus. The sequence goes on from VZRQ01001986.1 coordinate 291,137, forward strand.
TAAGCACCCTAAACCCCGCCCCAGGCACACCAGGCTGGCAGCCCCGCTCCCGACCAGCCTTTAACGCTCCCTCCGTGCCTGCTCCGGAGCTGGCACCCGCTAGAGCAAAGTCATTGTCTGGGCAAGGTAAAGTGACCTCTATTTACTCAGACAACTCAGCCGCCTGCAGGGAATAACTGGGTTGGAGATAAGTGGAAATGTGGCTGGGAAAGTTTCGCGCTCGCTGCCACAATGAGCTGAATGTTCGGGCAGTTCATGCCCTCTCTCCTGCAGTTTCTCCAGCCCTTTGATTTATTATCTGCAGCCAGACAGCCAGTGACCCCATCCCACTGCAGCGAGCCAAGGACAGATGAGAGACTTGTTCAGCTCCGTATATTTTCTGATCCCAATAAATACCCCGTTAATTATCATAAGCTGCCAGGCACCTGCCATAAGTTGTTTATTAAAGAATAGCATTAACCAAATCGCGTCTCTTTCCCCACGCATTTCCTCCTCCAGTAACCCCAGCGCGAGTGAATTCCAGCTGGACTCGGGGCACGGTGAGCAGGGCTCGGCAGGGTCAGGAGCGGAGCAGCGGCGCAGGAACCGCGGCCGCGGTGACTCAGGCGCGGCTCTGACTCACGGAGCTCCCCCGGCTTCCTCCGTGCTCCGGGGGGCGGAGGTCGGAATTTCCTGCTGGCCCTTGGCCTTGTAAATCACCACGTCCTGTTGCAGCAGAGCTGCTGGGAGGCCAGGGAGTGGGAGAGCTGGGGCCGCTGCCCAGTCCACCTGCTCGGGAGGAGGAGGGATGGGAGCACTGTCCTGTTCAAGCACTGGAGGTACCACAGCAGCACCCTGGGGCTTCTTGGTCCGTGCGTAATTCAGCGTGCCCTGACACCTTCAGATTCCTGACCACCCGACTGGAACCACACGTGGTCCATCCAGCAACCCACGGACCCAAATCTCCTTTCACAAACATGAGCAACACTGATAGAACCCCAGGTGATTTCTCTGCCTTCCTTCAAGACAGCCCCATAAATGAGAAGAGAAGCCCTAAAAACCTTCATCAGTTACACCCATGGATTTGAAGGTTTGACTCTTGACCCAAAATGTTGGGTGGAGGTCCTGGGACAAATCCAACCCTCCAGAAGTCTTCCCTGGTGAACTTAATTCCAGCTGTGGCTGGAAAGATTTCACTGTCACAAAGAACTCATGGATGAGCTGTGCCACAGTGACCCTGAGAAAAGTCAACGGGTAACTGTGAGAAAATGGACCATGGATAATCAGGAAGGGAAGGAAACATTTTAGCCATGTGAAGATCACCTTCCAGAGCAGAGCCAGCTGGCCAAAATCAGTGTTTGAGGTAGGAAACGAAATGGTGGAAAGCAGAAGAGGGATGTTGATGGCACTCAGCAGAATTCCTGGTCATACCAGGGATGGTGACACAGGACCAAGTTTATCTTACACCAAAAGCATGGGCAGGAGGAAGAATGGGCTCAGCACACCTCGGCAGTGGTTCCTTCAGACTCCACACAAAGCTGACAGACAGATTTACACCCAGGCTCACCTGGTACCTGGCCATGTTGCAGAGTTTTCATCACTGCACTCTGAGCAACTGTTAAACACAGTGACAAATAATCTACACAAAAACTGAACAGCCCCTACCACGACGGGGTTATAATCCCTTGCCAACAAGCTGGGACTTCTAAACCTTCATTTTCAGTCCTGCACTTTTACCCTGCTTTCATTTCATCCCTTCCAGGGCTGAATTTGCTTTGAATATTGCAGGGAAAATTGTCCCGGTGTCCAGGTAATGGAAACACGAAGAGAGATCCCCTCGCCAGCCCAGGACTGCTAAAAGCATTTATGACACTGATACTGCCTGGGGAGTTTGTGGATGGTCAGACCCGAACGGATTTTGGCACATCCTAAAAATATTACAGTGTTTGAGAGAGAGAGAGATCAGTTGGTTCCCATCAGACTTTCACATCTTATCTGGGAGACGATGGCTCTTGGAGCATCCTTTGGAGCGTATCATTATCTGGGCATCAAAGACTTGTACAAAAAACTTCCCTGAGAAATAGAGCCAGGTAGAGCCACAGGCAGTGACAAGGAGATTAAACCTAAGTAGGTTTTGACCAAAACCAACACGCTCACTTTTATCAGCCAAAGCCGATTCCCCCCTGCCGGCGCTCCTGAAGGACACTGGGTGGGTTTCCATCACTCAACGTTTCAAAGTCAAGGCTGGGTATTTTTCATCCAGACAGATGCAGCTCAGACAGGGAAGTCTTTCGGCCAGCAGTGCCCAGAAGGTCAGAGCAGCCTGTGCTGAGGATCCTGGCTGGCTCCAGAGCCTCCCCAGCACTCACCTACAGCAGCACTTGTTGTTCACAGCCAGCCTGTTTCCCCACGGATGACCAGACCTGACCCTGCTTAGATTACAAAAGTTAAAGGGTCCAGAAGTGAGGAAAACAGGAAATCCAAACAGTGAAAATCTCAGCAATAATGTTTCCCAACAAAGACCTTCAGATCTCACTCCGGGCCAGCAGCTGTCTTGGTGACGTCCAGAAAGGGCCATGTTTAGCGTGGTCTTTCTGCCATTTATTTTTACCCTGTTTATTTTTCTATACTGTGACATTTTCCTCCTTTTTTAAAGGCTTGCTCATAAATGAGGGCGCTAATCCAGACCGCAGAAAACAGCCGTGGATGCACGTACCCCATGTGCTCCCATGGCATGGAATTTTCCCCACAGAAAACCAAACCTGTGCACCACTCAAATCCCCTTCTTTGGGGCCACAAAATTGGGATTGAATCCTGCAGGGATCTGAAATCAGATGATCCACAGCCTAATTTATTGCACCACAACCTCTGGGGCTGCAAAGCAACTCCAAACATGATGCTGGTGAGGAATCATGAGCCTAATTTGGAACAAAAATATCATGTTTGTTTGTTTTAGTGCTTCTGCATTTTAGACCTCACCCAAATCTCCTGACCAAATATTCTATACCAATTTGGCTGTGATGCTGCTGTGGGCCAAATCCGTGGGTGGCATAAATTGGCATCACTCCTGTGCCACTGGGTCATCAGTGGAGACCTTGTCCTGGTTCTTCCCAGAGCCCGTTACGGGAATTTAAGGAGCTTGGAGCGGAATTTTTAAGGTCTGGTTGTTTTGCGTTCAAATTTTAGATTTCATCCCGGGTGGTTTTGGGGGTGAAATTTGACTTTTCCTCCCCGGCAGGGCAGGTTTTTGCCATTACACTGCCATCTAGTGCTGCGAGCTCGCAAGGGAAAAGAGCCCAGGCCTGGAGGGGCGACCACGAGCGAGAGGCAAGCTCGGAAAGGGGGGTCCAGGAGTAAATTAAATCCAGTTAATCACCAAGTGCACAGCCAGTGGTGGCCCTCAACCACGGTAAAATAACAAAACGTTTCCAACAGAAGGGGTTGCATAGAGCTCATCCATTATCCAGCTGTTCTCCATGGTGGGGGATGTTCAGGATGTGCAAGCTTGGAAAGAAAAGTCTCCAAATCCAGCTGCTCACCTGGTACCAGGTGTTACTGCTGCCACCAAGCAAGAAGCTTTTCGTGAGAAGAACCCTCCTGCAAGGCCCTGAATGCCTCTGGCCATGTCTTCTCCAGCTTTCCTGGATCTGTTCCTCAGCCCAACTCCCTCCTGCCTTCAGCTCAGTTGTATCACAACATCTGGGCCAAATTTATTCTCTTTGTAATTGATTTCACTGGTTTCCACCATGGGCTTTTTGGAGTCTCTCTCTCCACGGCCATCACTATGATCAGCATCCAAAAAGGATTTTCTAAGCCAGCACGCCACAGTGCTCACAGAAAACCCTCCCCACGCTCAAGGACTGGGCAGCAAAGCTAAAACTGAACAGCTGAACACTCACAAAGTGACCTTTATGAGTTAAAAACCCCAGTCCTGAGGTTTTACTCATGCAGAGGATATTTGTCCTCAGCGGAATGTGTGTCAGAGGGCGTGAAAGTGAGAGTGTCTCGAGGTTACCAATTGTTCAGCCTCATAGAGGATGAATCATATGATAACACCACAGCAACATCCTGCAGGATGGTCGGGAGCCTCTCTTTCTTGGCACCGTGTCCCTACTCTGCCTCATGTGCAAATGTTATTTGTGCCCTGCTACAGAAAACCCAAAGCAAACACGCTGGACGCTCCTCTTGCAGGCACCAGCCCAAATCCCAAGTGCCCAACTGAGCCTTCAGACACCCACTTGGGTGTTGGGCGGTGCTAACAGGGCTGAGAGGAATGTCTGATGGGGACGTGAGCAGCTCCCCACGTGTGAGGAACAACGTTTGCGTGTCCTTGGCCACAGCGGAGCTCAGGGGGAATATCAGGGATCTGGGACAAGGCTTGGGAGGCAGTGGGTGCTGAGGGAGTGACACGTCAGATTTATCTTTGCCTCTTTTCCTTCTGGATGACTACGAGAAAACCATTTCCCCTTCTCTCCCTCCTTTTTGTCCCTCCAGACCTGCAATCCACGGCTCTGCTGCTCTTTGAGCTGCACCCGGAGCACGCTCAACCTCCTTTGCCAACCTAAACACAGAACGAGGATCTTTAAGGCCTTTTCCAGCCCAAACCACTCCATGATCCCACCTGTGGGAAGCAAACCAGGGCACGGCACAGCAAAGCAGATTTGGGGACTGCAGGAAAAACACCAAGGATCTGCAGCTCCCCAGCAGGAAAATCCAGCTTGGATCCCAGTTTGGGATTTTAAACACACGTCTCTATCCCCTGAACACCACAGGTGTGGCTCCAGGGGTACAGACTGAAGATCCGACCCCTTTGGGGTGCAGATCCAGCTGCTCCATGCATCCCCCTCCCTTGGGAAAGGTTTGCTGTAGGAACTCTTGGATGTGAAGCCACACTTGGAAGAGCAGAATCCCTTCCCAAGGTGATGGCAGGATTCTGGCCTCCCCCTTGGAACTCAGGCTCCAGAACATCAACGAATGGAGCTCATATTTCAGCCCAAATCCCCCAAGGTTCCAGGGAACCGTGGTGGAAACACTCTGGGAAAAATCAGGATAATGGCGCAACAACATTTTTGCAGGGAGTAACACAAGGAAAAACCTCTAAATCCTGTAAAACTCCATTCAAAAACTTCCAAAGAAATGTTTTATCTCTCATTAGAAATTACTGTTTGCTTTTACTGAATAACTCTACTCCTATTAGTAGCATTTACTTCTACATAGTTTTGACCTTAGCTTTTCTCTTATTTTTTCATATATTAAAGAAAAATCCAGTGTCGACACGGAATCCTTTTAATCCATCCCTAGTGAATACACATTGCCTTGTTAAAATAGTCAGTATTTTGATGAAATGGCAAATTCTGATCAAATGTAATTTTTTTATGAAGGAAAGAGGAAAACCTTCCTTCAGAGAAAGTCTGGGCCTGTTTCTGAAAACAGCTAAATTTGAAATATTTTGCAAGAATTGTCCTCTGTTTAACTCTAAAAACCCCAATTTCTCAAACACCACTAAATTATCACCATTTCTATTTTTCCATCTCCACTGGAAACACTTTCAGTGTTTCAAGCACTACTCGCAGTAGGAATTTCCAGTGTATTCCCACTAATAAGAAGGAGATTTTTAAAACAGCTAGGGGATTAGCCACACATCTTCCATTAAAACTAAGGCACCCTTGACTGCTTTACAACCTCATGAGATTAATTTGAAGAAAGTCTATTTAAAATTAATGTAAAAGTGGGCCAGTATTGGAGTGTGGGAGCTGAATCCCTTTCCAGTGCAGTGGGATCGGGTGGGAATTTCCACACATGCAGCACCCAAAAGGTGTTCCTCTGGATTCTGAACAGAATTAAAATGATTAAACTTTAATTGAAATCATTTCCTTCCATGTCAAAACAAACACTGAAACAAAAACCAACCCGCAAAAAAATTGGTTTCAAGTCAAACAAGCAAACGAGGACGTCAGCAAGGGAAAGCAGAGCCGCTTTATGAGGTCATGTTTGCTACTCTGGCTTCCAATCTTTGGATCATTTGATCCCATTTTTCTGCTTTCAAATCCCAGACCTTAACCTGGCTCTGCCACAACCCCAAAATCCGACGCAACCCCAAAATCTGGCGCCACCTCTCTGCCTTCCAGCACCCCCCCTGCTGCAGGCCCAGCCAGGCTGAGCATTCCTTGCTCTGAAGCGAGGAGAAAAAAAAAAAAATCCTGTCAAATTCAAAAAATATCTCCAGTGCTGCCTCCTCCTCATTTCCTGACTGCAGGCAGAGCGGAAATAGCTACATTTCCTGAGCAGGGCTGTTCTCCGGGGAACGGCAGTCTGTCTGTCTGTCTGTCTGCAGCAGCAGGGGCTGCGTGCTGCGCCGGGCTCAGGAGAATCCCTGGATTTCCAGCGGGAGCCGGGATAACAGCACCGAGGTGCTGAGGAGACACGAGATGAGAGTATAAAAATGTGTTTAAAGGGGGGGAAATAGGGAAAAGAGAGGGAGACGGAGGAGCATTACCAACACCCAGGGTCTGTGTGCAGTGAAATCAGAATGAACTCCATAATCCCCCCATATTTTGTCTACATTCTGTATAACCTCAGTCTGTATTCCAGATAAAGGGAATTTAATTGGTCCTGATTCCTCTGAGAAGGGTGGTTATATACCCTTATCCTATATTCTGGATTTAGGGAATCTATTTGGTCCCAATTCCTTTGAAGGGAGGGTTATATACCCTTATTCCATATTTTGTATATAGGGACTCCATTTGGTCCCAATTCCTCTGAAGGGAGTGTTTATAATCCTTATTCTATATTCTTCTTCTACAGTCTGAATATAGGGAACTATGTGGTCCCAATTCCTTTGAAAGGGGTGTTTATGTATCCTTATTTTATATCCTTATTCCATATTCTGTATTCAGGGACTCCATTTGGTCCCAATTTCTCTGAAGGGGGTATAGATACATCCTTATTCTACACCCATATTCTGTATTTAGGGAATCCATTTGGCCCCAGTTCCTTTGAAAAGGGGTGTTCATAGATCCTTATTCTATATTTGATATACAGGGAATCCATTTGGTCACAAATCCTCTGAAAAGGGGTGTTCATATATCCTTACTCTATATCCTTAGTCTATATTCTTTATATAGGGAACTATTTGGTCCCAATTCCTTTCAGGGGGGCATTTACACACCCTTATTCCATATCCTGTATTTAGGGAATCCATTTGGTCCCAACTCCTTTAAAGGGGAGGTGTTTCCTTGCAAACCTCGGGCACATTCAACAACAACAACAACAACAAAAAAATGCAATTCATAAAGACGACATAAAGGCTTGGTTGTATCAGGGTGGGAAACGATTTAACAGCCCAGAGGGAGGGGGCAAGATGGATGAACCCAGATAACTCCTGAGAAAGTCTGCAAAGAGGTGGAGCAAAGCACAATCCAATAAAGCCCGGGGGGAAAGCCTGATCTTCCCTTCCCTCATTGGAAATCCATCCTGCCTCGGCTCCTCGCGGCCAGGGGAGTCTCTGATTACCCAGGGAAGTGTCCAAAAGAGCCCAAACACCTTTGGGGGAATCATCCTGCCTTGCTCTGCTCAACAGGAAAACTAAAAATTTGGGGTTTTTCCCCACATTATTGTTGCAATGTCTACAGGTAAAGAGGCTGAGAGGGCAAACCCCACCCACCTTTCAGATATAATCTCCTAAAAGTTGGGTCCCCTAAAAGTTGGGTCTCCTAAAAGTTGGGTCCCCTAAAAGTTGACTTTCCATCCTCAACTCATTGTCTTGGTGCTTTAAATCCTTAATAAAGAGATTTAGGCAGCTCTGGGGGTAAATCAACCAACCCCAAAGCAGAGGAAATGAGGGACACTACCAGAGTCTCCACAGCTGGATTTTGAGTGGTTGGCATTAGCCAAGAAAAATCTCCTTCACAGAGGCAGTTTGAGGAAAAACAATGAAGATTTACAGGTATGAGGGCCTAACTCCTGCTATAATTAACAGCTAATGTCCAAAAATGACCCTCAGTGACCTGAGGTCACCCCACGGCTCTGCCTGGTGGGAAGCTGGCTCGGACTTGACCCTGCATCATCCCCAAAGAGGATGTCAGCCGGTGAAACTGGGCTGTGTTTACTTGCTGCAAACATCACCTCAACCTGAGCGGGATCAAACCCAATCAATCTGCTGAGCTGCCCCATTTTTCACCCACAAAACATCTTTGCTTTGGTAATTATCAATCACCCTTCTGCAGAAAGGTTCCTCCAATTTTTTTTAACTACTCGATCCTTGGAGAGACAGATGAATTTTAATGATTTAGATTATTAACCTAAAGGTTGATCCAGACGGGGAGGAACAGAATAATTTGTTTAATCATTATTATTATTTATAATTATTTAACATAGGGGAGAAAAATATCACCTTAAATGTCATCATGATGCTTTTTTAATTGCCTCGGATGAAATTCAGAATAATCATTACTCTGGAAATGTATACAGATCTAATTTTAAATACCCTAAGATGCTGGATATTTCTCTCGAAAATGCAGAGGATGCATATTCATTACTGGATAGGGAGTTGCAAAGACAGGAAAGAATTGATCAACCAGTTATTGAAAATTAATTCTTTTCCCAGCTCAGAGCTGGGCTGTTATTTGACATGAGGCAGAAAAAGAAGCTGAGCCAGGTAATTTTTCTTATTCTCTCATCCCAGAACTTTAGGATGTGTCCTTTAGGAGCAGGGATGTTTTATGGGTGCCTAAAAACACGCCTTTAATTTGTAGCATTTGTCTTGTGGAGTTATCTGCACTAAGAATGGATACCCTGAGGGGTGCCCAGCACACGGAAAACTTCAGTCTGTGAGGAATATTGGAACCCAGGCCCACACGGGGGATATAAAACCGCAGGAAATACACAAAACTCCAGTTTCGGAGGAGTTGTCGCTGCTTTAGTTTGGTTTGGTGTTTGTTGGGGGTTTTGGGGGTTCGTGCAGCTTCTCCATGGAGATGCACAGCATAAGAAAGGTAAGTTTTGGGCTGGAACAGGGTGCTCAGAGCAGCTGTGGCTGTCCCTGGAAGTGTCCCAGGCCAGGCTGGAGCATCCTGGGATAGCGGGAGGTGTTCCGGCCCGTGGCAGGGGCTGGAAGGAGATCTTTAAGGTCCATTCCAACCCAAACCATTCTGGGGTTCAGTGAAGAACAGCCCTGTGTAGGGCCAGCATCCCAAGGGAACAAACAGCACAACAATGGGGTAGGGGCCTGCATGGGGAGGATCCCGAGCTGTGCCCCTACAAACACACCCCAAACCAGTGGCAGTTCCTATCCAGCGGAGTGAAATGGGAACTGATCCTTCCCAGAGCCCACCCTGCTCATCCCTGCAGGCCGTGGGAGGCCGGGATCACTTTGGGAGCTCAGTTTTCCAAGGACACCCAGCAGCACCATCCCCAGGGACTGCAGGGATGCCCCAGGGCGCGTTTCTGACAGGAAAACCGCCCGGCTAAGCCAGAACAGAAACAGATAAGAAAAGGATCCCCCAGCCCAGTGCCAGGCAACACAGAGCTCCTGGATTTGGGGACTTGCAGCAGGTAACCCTGCGTTTTTCCCCGCTCACACTCCGTTTTCCAAAGCCCTTTGTTTCCCAAGGCTGAGTTAGGGCAAGGCCTCCCCGTTTCCCACCCCGTCCCTGTGTCCGTGCCCCCTCCCCGAGCTGGGGACAGGCCCTGGAGCCTCGGCTCGGGGGAACATTTGCATTTTCATTGGCACAGGTACAGCATTCAGAATTCTTTCAGGCCAGGCCAATTAAAACAAGCTGAAAACTGCTGAGTGAAGCAGTTTCAGGCAGGATCTGCTTACATTCCCCCTCGGAGAAAAGCGGGGGGCCCACTCGCTGTAACTCTCTCCCTCTCTGCACAGCGTGGGTTTTGCGCCTTTTTTCTTTTTTTTTTTCCCCTTTTTTTTTTTCTATCCTTTTCTTTTTAAGGTGGAATAACTTGTGTCCTTCACACAGGGGCTCCGAGGGATGGGTGGCAGAACTTGGGAATGCGGCTTCGTTTTCAAACCGGGCTGTAAGACCAAATCGAGGCATTGGGGAAATTAACAAAAAAATTAAAAGGGAGGGGGGGTGGAATAAAGAAAAAAAACCACCAACCCCAAAACTGGTACCTCTGCACAGATTAACACACTTTACCTCCTTCACAAACCTTGCATGGTATTTTCTTAAAAAGGAATAAAGCCACATAATTAGCAATCAGTTGAAGCCTAAGGCTTTTCTGCCACCACAGAGACTATTCAATGCCTACTGGCTCCCCTAACACACTCCTATTACTCCTGGGTTTCATTTTGGACAGCCTCTTTCAAACCTCAGATGTGTTGTAAATGCAAACTGACAGGTTAAAAGATACCATTTTTATACCCCTGAGCAAATAAAAGAAAATAAAATTAAAAAGCCCATCCTACCAGGGCTGCTCTGGTTTACAGTGATAATCCTCGAGTGCTGCAAGAAGGTTGGGGGAATGGTCGAGGGTCCCAGGCATGGAAGGATATGTGGTCCAAAGGGTCTGGATTCTGCACACACCATTTTTACCCTGGAAAAAACCCTTTTATCGGCAGTGCCCATCCCAGAGCCCACAGTGGCCGCTCTCCCAAACCCCTGCATGCCAGGACTGCCACAGAGAAAACACCTGCAAATGCCCCTGCATCAATCTGGGGTGAAAATGGGCTAATCCAGCAGAACAAACCACAGCACAGAGATTTGCATTTGTTTTCATCGCTCTGAATGAGGCTGTGTCACTCCTGGGCTCGGGCTGAATGGAGGGGAAATGCGTATTGCATGTAAAATTTGGGTCCATTTGGGGTCGATCTGGGTTTCAAGCAGTGACAGAAGCCAGAGGGGTCTGAATCCAAGTTTCTTTCCACCTTGATGAAGCAGCACTGGGCTCACACAGACGCCAGCCATTCCCATCAACGCCTGAGCACCCAGAGCTGCCACAGCACAGCCAGAAATCATAACCAGAAACTAAATCATAACCCTGCCACGTCATCCCTCACCTAATTGTCACCAGTATGTTAATGAGAGGCACGGCAGAAACAAAACAGGTGACAGCTGGAGCGAACAGAAAGGATTGGAGACAGCAGAAATACCAGGTTCCTTAGATCATCCCTGAGAGGAGACAATTCTCTTCTCTTTGCTTTCAGAGCCCTGCTCTAGGAACGAGCTGGCCCAAGGGACCGGGAAAGTAGGACATGAGGACTATTCTGGATCAAAATCCTTTTCTTTTTCAAAGGCTGCCGGGTGCCCTCCTCAACGACCTCGAGCAGCTCGGCTCGTCACCTGCCGCCCAGGTGCCTGCAGAGGCCAGTTATTGATTTCATCAGGGCAGACAAAGAACAGGCACCATCAATCCCTGCAGTGCACGGAACGTGCCGTGAGCATCCTGTGATCCCAGCCCTGCCTGTACAGACAGCGTGGGGTGACTGATCTCTGCAAGGGTGAGCGGAGCCCCAAATTTAATAACGGAGGGCAGCGTGTGACGCTCACGTGGTGACTTTTATGCTGGAGTGTGAGGCACTCGAAAGGACACACAGCTGATCACCTCCCCTTCCTGCCCTGCTCCACAGCCCCACCTCTCCTCTCAAATAGCCACTCCCATCCCTCTCATCCAGAAGCAATAATGTCTTTTTTATCTGCCAGAAATCTTTCCTGCTTTCTTCCCCTCCTTTAGTCGCCATCTGAATTCACCTCTCCACAGCAAAAAACAAACAACAACTAACAAACTGAAGCATCCTCCAGGCAGAGATCTCCTCTCCAGGTGTAGGCAAGGACTGGACCGAGCAGATGATGGTCAGTGGAAATCCAGGTAAAAAGAGAAAGAATACAAAGAAAATATTTGCAACTGAACTACCTTGAGGAGGATCAAGGTTCCACCTACCTGGGATGCTTTCTAGTGAGACTCCGAAGGGCATCCCCCCAAGCTGGGATTCCCCAAGTCATGCCCTACTAGGCAGCTTTTCCTCCTGGTCTTCAAGAGGGGGGGAAAAAAAGTACAGGGAAAAAATAAAAGCGGGGATCAGGAAACACTCACTCGGCCACGTCCTGAGCAATTCCCAAGATGCGAGCGAGCCCGAGTTTCCTGCTGTCCCCTCAGAGATGTTATTTTCCACTCCCACCTTTCCCTCTCCTGCTTATCTGCCTCCCCCCTTGCCCCCTGAGCCTGCCTGAGTCCAGCAGTGCAGATTAGATGCCGAGCAATGCAGGCTCTGCACGGAGAGCCGACTCCCCCGGACAGGCTGCAGAGATAAAAGCAGCCAAACACTGTCCAGAGACAGTGCGGGCAGGGCCGGGCTCCCGGCGGCTCCCCCTGGGCGATGCCTGGACCTGGGGACACTCCAGCAGCTGGACTGCAAGTCCTAGAGGCAGAAACTTCTGCCTGCTCTCCGCGCTTAAATATAAACAAAATTTTCAAGAAGATTCAGTGGAAACCCCTTTTTCAGGCATCAAAGACCTGCTGCTCAGGGGTGCAAAGGAGCAGCCTCTGCCAGCCTGCGGGAGTGCAGCCCTGCTGTCACTTCGCACACCTCTGTCTGCCCCTCAGATCATCCAGCAGCACACTGGGGCACTGATCAGGGTAAACAGCTCCGGGGCAAAGGGCTCGTCCCATCTGCATCCCCGCAGCCGACCCCGAGAGCAGAGGCCCGGCAGAGCCCTGCCCGCTCCCTCGGTCCCTCTCTGGTTACGCGATAAGAGCTGGGGTTGACACAGCAATATAAACATCATTAGTGACACGGCCAGGGACACGCTGGGCACAGGGCAGGCGCAGTGTCCAGGGGATACTCCAGAACAGGAGCTGTCATATTTATCTCGGGCTTCTCCAGAGCCGTCAGGCAGAGCACACAAAAGGACCATTCAGGGCAAGCCACCACCAGAAACAAAGCAGATGCTTCGGGGAAGTTTGCAAAGGGCCCGGCACAGAAGGTTGGCAAAGCTCCTCTCCCAAATCAGGGCCCATCTCCTTGGCAGCATCAGGAGCCCCAGAGCAGCCCTGTGCCAGTGGCACTGTTTGGAGGAAGGGCAGTCTGGAGGACAAAGCCTGGCAGGGAACAGGGATGCAGAACTAAACCAAAGCTCAGAGGCCACCAGAGCTTTTAAACTCTTCCACCAAGTTTGGCTGGTGAGGTCTATTTGGCCTTTTTTTTTTCCCCCTCACTGTTTTGGCAAATTAAGGAGTGGAATGGGAAAGCAAAACCTCCTGAGCTGCTGGGAGTTTTACTCTTTGTGAAACAGCCGAGAGGCCAAGGTGCAGAGAATGTGCATTAGAGGGGAGGTTTCAGAGGCTGCAGCATGGCACTGAGCAATTTTGAAGCTCTGCTTAAAGAGGATGCAATAAATCAGGCCTAAGACCAGGGACTGGTCCATGCAAGGTCAGTCTTCTGTCTGGAAAGTGTAAAGGAAGATTCAAATGCTTTAAGTGAGCAAAAGAAAAAAAAACAAAACCAGTTTAAAATGAACTTCCTACTTATTTAAAGACCAATCCAAACTGCTTTTTTGCTCCTAGCTGGTATTTCAGGAATGAGCCCGACCAAAGGCACCTGGTCTGGTTTTACAGACTGAACCACTTTTGGAAAGGAGTCAGGCGGGATTTGGACAAAAACAACGGAGGCCCAGACACGCAGGCTGCCCTGGGAGAGTGTACCAGCTGTCTGCTCAGCCTCAAACCTCTCCTCATGTGCTTGCAGGGAAGGCAAGGGGACCTGTTAGGGGTGGCTGAGCTCCGTGCTCGGGGCCAGAGGACGTCGGTGCGGCTCCACTGCCGCGGACGGAAAACCCTGGCTCCAGGGAAACAGCAAACTCTGAGCACACAGGACACAGGGATTGTGAACAGCAGCACGAGCAAAGATGGATGCTGGAACTTGGCAGAGCAGCAGGAGGGAGCTTGGCAGGGCCTGGGTGGGCAAAGCACCTGCTGGCCTGGAACGAGGAGGTTTGCAGTAGGTCCCAGTGGCATCCAGCATAAACCAGCCCTGCCCTCACCCTGTGCCACCCTGGCACAGCCCCTTCCCAGCCCCGTCCAACACTGCCATACCATGTGCAGGATGGGGAGCACAGGGATCCAGCACTGCCTCAAAGCCAAACAAATCCTGGAAAGAAACGTGTGAAAAACTGCTACAGGGCCCTTCCTGAACCCTTTAAATGCTCACTTCTGCTCCCAGACAATCCAGCAGGATTCAGGAGCTGGCAGACTGCAATGCCTGCTCTCTGCAGATCAGCTCTGAGAGCCTGGTGTTCTCAGGGGTGTCCTTCATCGAATCCCAGAATGGTTTGGGTTGGAAGGGACCTTAAAGCCCATCCAGTGCCACCCCTGCCCTGGGCAGGGACACCTCCCACTGTCCCAGGTTGCTCCAAGCCCCGTCCAACCTGGCCTTGGACACTTGCAGGGATGGAGCAGACACAGCTGCTCTGGGCAACCTGTGAATTCACAACCCTCTGAATAAAGTACATCTAAATCTCTCCTCTTGTGGTTTAAAACTAAACACCATTTAGTTCTGAGATCAGCAGCATCTCCAGTTCAGTCCACCCCATCCACTCTGGGAGCTCTGTGCACTGAACTCGGGGTCCAACACCACGATGTGGCTGGGGTGAATTCATCGTGCACGCGGGGCTCTGATCTCCACGCGGGGCCTCTTGTTGCTGCCACGAGGCAGGAAAATGCCAAACATGGCTCATACCAATCCCACCTCTCACTAATATGTTTTGTCAGCTCATCATAATCTTGAAAGCAGCCTTTAAGTGCTGGGAGGCATCCTGGTTTCTAATTAGGCTCAGTCAGATTTTGTGGTTTAGTCAAGCCAACCTGGCTCAGGCTGCTGCAGCTTCAAACGTGCTCTTGAGATCAGTTTTTCCACTCAGAAAAAGATAAGGTCCACAGCTTCCTCCCCTCAGATAAGCTTAAGGAGAAAGGAACATGAAGTCATGTCCCTGCCACCCCAAATCCATGTGGTTCTGTGTCCCATCTCCACAGCAGCTCCCACACCCCAGACCCAGCTGTGCTTTACTGGCACCCAAAGCCAGAAATCAAAGCACAGGGTACTCCAAGGGGTGGAGAATAAAAGAATCCAGGGATTTCTAAGCCATCAGAAAAGGTTTGATAAGCTACTCTTCACTGCCACCATTATTTGTATTTTCAGAGGTGCCACGGTGTTCTCAGCACTTTGCAAACAACAAGCCAGAACTCACAGGCTTTTCCAACCCACTAAAAAACGCAAAAAAGCAGAAAATTCAAAACTGACTCACTCTGCCTGATTACAAAGCACTTTCTGAAACATCTTTTCATCAGCCATTTGCTTCCTGTAGGAAAAAAAATTGATCTGATACAATTCATTGAATCATTTAAGCCTAGCAACTGTAATTCCTGATACAAGGGAATTTCCACTGGGCCATTTGCACCACCCTTAAACCCATCTGCAGAGCCTGAGTTGTCAGGGACACTCCTCAGAGCTCTGGCAGCGAATCCAGAGAGAGGGCACTGACCTGGTGCAGAGGTGACACACAGAACTCGCGTTCCCTTGGAATACAACTTGAACCTTGGAAATCCCTCCTCGGCCATGGCATTCCCTTCTCATCCAGCTGCCAGAAGGAGATCTGAAACGAAAATAATTAACGTCAATCAGTCATGGTTTTGTTGGGTTGTTTTTTTTTCCCTGCTGAGCATCCAAACCTATCTTAGATAAACAAACAAAACAAAGCGTTTGGCCCGAACCAAACCCTGGCTCTGAACAAATCTGGGTAAGAGACTGGTGGCTGGGATCTGTCACATGGAATCCTGTGGATTCATTCACCTCAGATGTGTTCATTATTATGGCATTTGCACCCCAAACCCAGAATGCTCCCATGGACGTGCCCTGAGGCTTGGACACAGCTCGCTTACCTTCGGGGACTGCCTGAGGAAGCTGAAGGTGAGGGCTGTCCCCAGGGCACCCCACAATGACACGGAGGCCCCTCCGGAGGCTCTGTCTCGCAGCATTAGCCACAGTGCCTCAGGGCAAGTCAAACCAACTGCTCCGAGCCAGCCAGAGCCTCAGATCCTGCTTTTCCCTGTGCTCCCTCATCCTGGCTGCTCCTTGGCTCCCACCCGACAGCCTCAGATCCAGCTTTTCCCTGAGCTCCCTCATCCTGGCTGCTCCTTGGCTCCCACCCCACAGCCTCAGATCCAGCTTTTCCCTGAGCTCCCTCATCCTGGCTGCTCCTTGGCTCCCACCCCACAGCGCAGCACCTGGGGAAGGGGAGCCTGGCCCAGCCTCCCCAAACAGCCCCAGCTGGTGGGTACAGGGAGCTGCCACCCTCTCACAGCCCACCTTCCCTTCCCGCTGGCTTCCCAGCACTGCTCCAGCTTCCAGGAGACACCAGGGATTCACCGCGCCATGAGGGACTTGAGGGCAAAACACCTCGCTCAAATCTAACAGGGTGAGAAGCTGCAGAGCTCTGCCTTGTCTTTGCAGCTCCAATTTTGCCGGGAAGGGATTAATTAATGAACGGTGGACACGGCCACAGCGATTCCCTGGCAGCTCTGGAGCAGGGGAGCCGTCACTATGGAGATTCAGCGCTCCAGGGCTGGTCCCACACGTTATCCTGGCAGGAAGATGCCCACACCCGGCCAGGATCCCACATCCCGCCTGAGCTGGTTGTAACTCCGGTGGAGCTACTCCAGGGTTACCCCGGTGCCACTGGGAGGAGAGAGCTCCATCCTGGCGTGCAGATGGTTCCCCCTCTCTTTTGGAGAGGCTGAATGACTTTTCAAACCTTTTGATTCCTGATGTATTCACTTCAGGAGACACAAAAGTACAAAATCTCAGCATGGAGTGACTCCCTTGCTTGCTTTAGGGTTTGTTTTTTTTTTATTTTCCTTCCCCCCCCCCCCCCTTGTCTTTTCTTTTCTTCTCTCCCTGGACAGTTTTATAATTTTGGCCTGTGGCCAGAAAGTCTGTCCTGATTAGCCTGGGCTGGCTGTGAAACACCTGCAGCCCATTAGAGCAGGAGGAGGGAAAAAAATCCCTTGTCATAGGTGAAGTAATGACCACTTCTGTCTTTGTTTCAACACTAAAAGGACAGTCAGGAGGAGAACCAAAAAAACCCCTGGCTTTACCACCTCACCTGCCATTGACTGGTCTCAGCTGCAGCCACTGGGTCATTTTTGTCTGGTAACTCCAATAATTTGCTGTCACTTCAGCCCAGTGAGATTTACAGGTTATTAAATGTGATGTGCACTTGCTGCATTTGAACAGTGCCCCCTGCACCTTATTTTATTTCTGGCTTTGTGAGGAGCTAACCAGGCACGAGAAAGAGACTTCCCTCTGGGCAGGTTACAAGTGGATTGGCTCCGGGAGTATCCCTCCAATCTCCCAGCTGGTCCTGCCTGCAGCCACTGCCAGCTCCAGCAGAGCCTCCAGGGTGACAAAGGGCTCCAGGAGGGGACAGACACTTGTCCCATGGCCCCAAAAGGGTGACCAGGGCACAGCAGAGATGCAGAAGTGGCACTCAAGGTACCACTGCAGCTCTTGGCTCTGGCACAACACAAAATGTTTTATAATAAACACAGAAATTGCCACAATCTGAGTACATGGTGGCACTGGGGGGACAGCGAGAGGCAGCAGCTCCCAGCCTCGAGACCCCTGGCTCAGCTCAAAGCCCAGCTCGTTGTACCTCTGCAGGGCTCTCCACACGGAGAGGAGCCCCACTTCTGATCACAAAATCCCCTCAAAAGACATGTTTGTACACCAGCATGGCCATTCCTCCAAAGAGGGGCTTGGTGCCTGCTGAGGTGTCACACTAAAGAGATCAAAACCCCCCTCAGATCCCTCCTGTTCAGCAGGGCCACCACCAAAACACACCTGAGCTCAAAGACAGACCTCAAAATGGTCCTGGGCTGAAGGGAAAGCCACACTGAGAGCTCAAAACACACCTGGGCTGAAGCAAAGGCCACAGTCAGACCTCAAAACACACCTAGGCTGAAGGAAAGGCCCCAGTGAGACCTCCTGGGATGGGGATACTTCTCTGAAAATCCACGTGTGTCACGGGGGATGCTGGGGACAGGAGCTGAGGGGACAGCCAGAGGTGTAAATAATTCATCTTGCTTCACTTCTTGAGCTATGACAACAAAGTGGGAGCTTAAAGGCAGCTCCGAGAGCTCTGCTGCTGCATCTCCAAGGACTGGATGGCATTTCAATCCCAACAGCCCATCCAGCCAAAATGCCACCGCCTGGATGTCAAAAAACCCAGAGTTCCTCCCCAAACTTGCTGTGTTTTAATCAAACTTCCTCGTGTAGCTGCAGGGCACTGGAGACATTTACACCCCAGCAGCTGAATTTTTCAATTCTGCATCCAGTGGAGTTCAGCCATCAAAAAAAAAAAGAAAAAAGAAAAAAAAAAACAAAAGGGAAACGAAAAACTTGTGACCACAAGGGACTCTGTCAAATACTCCTGCTGCTGTCCTGGAGCATGGAAAAGCAAGTGTGCTGCTGCACACAGGTCTGACTATTTGCATTTTTAATAATTCAAGAGTTTAATTAGTATCATGCCCTTAATCAGAGGCTGAAAATACAGCTGAAGTCATCAGAGCTTAATTAGTTTAAAAAAAAAAAAAGATTCTGCAGTGAAAATGTCTCGACTAACACGGAGCTCTGTCCTCAGCTTTGGGCTTCAGATGAGCTTTAACCTGTTGCTTCTGATTTTCAGTTCCATCCCACCTCAGAGTAACTCAAAATCCTCAAATAAATCAGTTCAATTCCCTATTTATCCCTGTGAACTCTTCCACAGCTTTCCTGAACTGGACTCAGATAAAAAAACCAAAACAGACTGAAGATAATAAATTAAATTAAACCAGGTGTATCCCATAAGCTGCATGTGAAATTCCCCTATGCAGGAAATAAAACTGGTCTTAGAACATCCATAAGTGTCTCTGGATCTTCAGTCAAGTCAGCAGGAACATGTCCCTGAGGGGAATTACTGTATGGCCAGAAAAATCCCCTTTTAGCAGTGGGAAAGATCTCCTTTTAGCTCAGACTGGTCCCAGTTGGTCACCGGGTGGTGAAGCACAGGAGGTTTGGTCCTGCCTCCCTCCTGGAGTGGTCTCAGGGGAACTCTCCCAGCCGGGGCTGAGCACACCCAGAGCCCTGCAGGAGCCATCCCTTCCCCCCGGGCAGGTTGATGGTGTTGTACAGGACATCCTGGATGGGCTTTCCCCACTGTCTGTGCTTTAATGCTGGAATCCATCACCACCCAAGGCCGCGGACACTGAATACATGAACAGGTTCCAAATGGATCCGTGAAATTCATGGAAGTTAGGCCAACCCCAGACAATTAAATATGCTAATCCGGATGCAACTTCCAGTTCAGGAAGTCAGGCAGCCTGATGCCCTTCCACCTCTGCTTTACTTGGAAAAAGGAAGCCAGAAAAGTTCTCACCATGCCAAAACTGTCCCTTGGCTCCGAGCATTAGTGAGAATCACAGTAAATCCTTCTTTTTTTTTTGGCAGGGGGAGGGGGATACATTTTCCCTCAGTAATGGTATTATACAGCCTGCTGTTTCTTTCCCTCTGCAGCTCCCGAACCTCTGGGTAACCTCCCAGCTCCCTGTCCCCTCAGGAACATCCCAGATAAATTAGTGAAACCTACTGGAAGGTGACAGCAATCACAGATAGCACTGAATTCCATTGAGCATGGAATTAGGAATCCAATCATTTATGTACATAGGAAAGGTCTGGCTGGCTCAGACTGAAAAAAAACATTTTTTGAGAACACTGGGCCAGAGGAAGAAGCTGGAAACTCAAGATGGAAAAATGGAAGTTGGTTTGTCCACAAGGAATGTTTCCTGTAGCCCCAGGGCAGTCATTGTTTGCTTTAGTCCTATGCAGAGGTTAGGTTTATATATATAAATAAATATAAAATGGATTTATACATATGAATAAATATAAAATAAATACATTTTAGTCTGTATCCTCATCCCCTTTAAACCCTGCTCAACTGCTGACCCACAGAATAGCTCATGGCAGGGATTTTCTGCTCCCTGCTCCCCTTACCTGCTGCAGGAATTCCCACCCTGTGCCTGCTCCTGGAGGTGTTTGGGGGCTTTGCTGTGGAGCAGAGGACAAGATGACAAACGAGCCAGCACACAGCACAGGAATGTAAGTGAGTCTCAGCTATTTTTAATTAAGAAGCGATGACAGCTGACTAAATTCCCTGTCACTGCAGTGGAAGGCTCCCTGACCCAGCCATCACTGGCCACCCTCCCAAGGCGAAGCGCACCGGCCCCGCCGGTGCCGCTGTTGCTGTCCCGCCGCCTGGGAGCCGCGGGGCTCGCCCAAGCCAGGGCTGCCAGCAGCCAGCAGGTCCTGCGGGAAAGGCGGGGATGCTGGGGAGCGGGAGGAGGCAGCAGGTGAGGGGAGGACAGCGAAGGTCGCGGCGCTGGAAGCGCCGGTGCTGATAAACGTTCCAAAGGTTTGGACAAATTCAGCTGCCGCTGCCATTGCTGGTTGGTTAAAGCAGCGAGAGGCTGAGCAGGGGAGAGGCAGAGAGACAGAGAGAGCAATTCCTGCTGCAAGGCAGGGAAGGGGCGAGGCAGGACGGTGCCTTGAGCTGGCTTTCTCAGCACACGGGTCACAGGGAGGGTTTAACTGAGAAAGACCAAAGTGACCTGGATTCAGAAGGGTAGGGATTCACCTGGCTTCAGGTAAGGACTCTTCAGCAGGGATGGGAATACAGTCCAGGTGTCCAGCTCCCCCTGGCACAAGAGGATGGCATGAAAGTGGCTGTGTGAACACCAGACAGCCCTAGACAGGTGTCAAGAGGAAGACACCGACCACGAAGAGAGAATACGGAACTCCCTTTTGTTCTCAGGGCTCGCACAGCACCACATCAAGCAGCTGATCTCTTTACCTTGGGCTCACTTGTTGGTCTTAGCAGGAGAGATAAAGAAGAGTCCCTTCTACCCTTTCCAGAGGGCCACAGGGAAGAGGGAGAAACCGGCAAAGTCACCCAGATCACGTACGAACTTGGCACGAGTGAGACAAATACATTAAGGGACATCATCAGGAACTTTCCAGCCTGGCTGCAGGCTGGGAGGGGGCAGAGCTGCTCTCTGCTGTTGCTAAGACAGCCCCCCCAGCCCTGCTCTCTGCGAGCCCAATCCACGGCTCCCTCCTCCCATTGGCTCCGCAGCTGCATCGAACGATCGTGACAGGTTTTCCTCCTCCTCCTCCTCCTCCTCACCCTGCTGCCTTCTGCCTATGGCCTATTACCAGGGGAGAGCCAGCCAGACACGGAATCGATAGTTTGTGAGAGGGAACAGGGCTGTGCAGGGCTGCATTTGCATTCCAGCCCTGTCTGCCCGTGTCTCCGCATTCCTGGCAGCGGGAATGAGCCGTGCCCGCGGAGGCGAGGACGGGTGGCAGGCTGGCACCAGCAGTGCTGCAGCCAGCACGGCTCAAGGACCATCAGCATCCTCCCTGGGCACTGATCAGAGCCAACCTCTTCCCAGTAGCCTGGCTGAACTGGTGTCCCCAGCTCGGTGCTCGCCGGCAGTAAGGGAAAGGATCACAGCACTGTAAGTGATGCCCTTGCCAGTGAGATTTTAGGGAGTTTCTTGGTCTGAAGGCACCTGGAAGCCTTCTGGAGCAGGCAAAGAGTGTGGGAACACACCCCAAAGCCAGAGAAAGCTTCCCTGGTGGAACCAGGATGGCTGGTGACAGTCGGTGCTGCTTGGGCACGGCCCGGCTGCAGAAATTCGGGAACAGCACAGTCCTGGTGGTGGGCAGTGAAACACAGCAGCACTGGGGCAACTCATCCGTCCCACCCCAGAGCAGGTCAGGATTTGGGAGCAGCCACAGGGAAGGGACAGAGGAGTTGGAACACATTTCCAGCTCCCAGCAAAACAGGCTGGAGTTGACACTGGGCATCAATGAGGCACCAACGCCAAACACCCAAATATTGCCACTGGCTTTGGAACAACCCGGGAGAAGGAACTTACTCAGCGCTGACAGAGACCTGGGGCACCAAGAGAGGGGTGAGTAACTCAAAAAGCAAAGCCCAGCAGCTGATGAGCCGTCCCCAGGCACACTGGGACACCAGTGAAACACCAACCCTGCGGCTGTTTTCCTTCCCCACACAGGTGAGTCAGCATCCGGACTAAGGAAGAAAAACTGGAGTTTCCTTTTCTGTCCAGGACAGCAAGAGGTCAATGAACCCAGCAGAGCCATCCATTGGATGGACACTGTCCCCTCAACACCAGATTTTCCCATCCTGGACGCTCCCCTTGCTCTCTGTCCTTCACATTACACAGTTAGGCAGAGTTCTAACCCAAACTGTTGTAAAATAACACAAATCGTTGGTCAAGACAGGAAAATTTCCTCAGGAAATTTCCACTGCTAAATCTATTTGTTTCAGGGGTGGCAGTGGCTGGACACAAAACACCAGGTCAGTTAAAAAAAAAAGTGTCTGACCTGAATAAAGCATTTTTATGGAATCCCCAGGGATGGTTTCTTTAATATAAGAGGGAACTTGGAGTTGAAAGGAGGAGAGAGAAGAAAAGAGCGCGCATAAAAATCCGGCTCAAATCCCTGCTTGGCCTCACTCGGCAAAGAGCTCTGAATTAGGTCTACAGTTACTTTAAACAGCTTCAAATATTTTTGGGATCTCTCTCCAGTTCCTGTGATCCAAGTCTCATCCTGAGGCAGAAGAGGAATGTTCCGAGCTCCCAAAAATGGCCACGACTTGGGACAAATGCATTCAAGCCGGCTTCAAAACAGCGCTGCTCTCCTCTGGAGCTTGTGCAGCGGGGAGATGCCTGTTTTGATTCCTCCCAGTTGTGTGCTCAGACTGGTTCACAGCTCCACGGAAGAGAATTAATGGGCTGGAAGGAAAGCTGCACTTGTTTTGCTATCTCTGCACCATGTGAGGCTTTCCCTGTTACCTTTAAGAGAAGCATGAAATTAAGCAAAACCCAAGATGATAAAAATGAACTCCGGTAAGAACTTCTACCGTGATTTAAACCTGTTGTAGCTACTCAAGAAGACAGAGCCTCTGAAGGAAGCTTTTTTGATCAACAAAAGCCTTTTAAATAAAATGAAAGCACTCAGAGTAATTTTAGAATGGAAAAGATTCCATCCCTGACAGCCTGGCCTCAAACTTTTCTCCTTCCTGTTACTTCCTACGGGGAACATTTACCTGGACACATCAGATTTGCTGCAGTTGGAAAAAAATAATTAGATTCTTACCAGGAAGGTGGAAATATCCAGCAGAAGTCAGAGCTGGGATGGAGCACCTGGAGTAACAGCAAGAAGATAAATATGAATAGAAGGAGTAAAACGATGGATATTGACAATATCCATCCGATACGATGGATACCTGACCAACCCCAAGCCCAGCAGAGGGAAAATTGTGTCCACAGCTCTATTTCCCTTATCAGGATGGATCTGCCTCTGGCCCAGCATTCCAGGATTCCATTCCCCACCTGCCTGGCACAGCTGATGGAGAACCAGGAGCCAAGAAACCTGAGAGCCATTCCCAAGCCAAGAACTGCTCCCAGATTCCATTCTGCTTTCAGATTCCCAGTTTAAAAGATAAAATCCCCAATTTATTCCTTTTCAGATCTGCCTTGCCTCAAAAGCCATTGAAATGCCAGCTCTCTTGTCTTTTTTGTTATAAAGAATTGTTTTCCATGTGCGTTCTGGAATTTTTGACAGGAAAAATCAGCCCAGGGCTGCAGCCCTGCTTGCTTTGTGGTGTGACTGCCTGTGAAGGGATCCAATCCCTGCCTATCTGCTCCTGGTTTGCTTCCCAGCCCCATCCCATGGATACAATTCCTCAAGAAGCTGGGACGGTTAATGAAGCCAAACCACAGGAATACTTCTCAGAGCTGCTCTGTTCCTCCGATGCCAAAAGCTCTCCCAACTTCAATTCCATCCTGAAATAGTTCTGGGCAAGGTAACTCGGTGTTACAATCCCATTCTGCTGTTAAACAGAGGCACAGCAGAGTGCTGAGGATTGTCCCAGCCCACAAAAACAGCAGAAAAAAGACAACCAGACCCCTGATTCCTGATCCAGAGCCACTTGCTCCATCCCAGTGGACAACATTCTTTCCTAGGATGACTAAAAATATTGGGATCTTCTGTGAAATCGAGTGGGACGCAAATTTTTGAGGTGAAACCACCAGCCCAGCATAGGAAACTGTAAAAGGGGATAGAATATCCCAACTTCCTGAGCTCTGGTCCCATAAACAGCTTCACAACTTGTTTCCCACACAGGCACCTGCATTTCAGGGGCAGAGAAGGAGTGACACGTGTCCTGTTTTCCCTTCCTCTGGCTGCACTCCTATATCTCCATATATGACCAGAATATAAAATCCATGTGTATAAATATCCATGTGCATATCAAAGGTATTAAAATTAGAAGGGACTTTGATGTTGGACTCGAAAAAATGCTCCTGACACCACACAGAGCTGTGGGAATGAGCTGCCTGCTCAGAAATCCAAGGATTTGGAGGACAGACCTTTCCCTCGAGGTGTTTCTTCCCACCCATCACCTGCTCAGGAAAATGAATTTCCCATGGCTGAGCCTTGACCCCTTTTCCTGGGTTTGTGCCACCCCACAAAGCTGTCCCAATATCACCACAACACCCCAGAATAATTAGGATTTTGGTAATTGGAGATGTGTCTGAATTAGCCAGGCTGGATGCCTTTAGTACCAAACCAATGCTCTCACAAATGACCCTGAAAGCAAAATAAATAAAAAAGAATAAGCAAATTTACAACTCCCTGCACTCATTTGTTTAGGATGACAGATCAACAACCACAGGCATCTTATTTATTTATATATATTTTTTTTTTTTCACAAACAGCTTTTTTTATCTCCTGACCCAAAATAAGCCCAGCCCCAGCTGCGGTGCCATGTCAAACAGCAATTACTCTATATAAGGCTGACCAAACGGGGATATTTGTGGGCCAGAGGCATGGAATTATTTTAGGACTTACACAAACTTTCTCTGGGAGTGGTGAGAGGAGCTGTGGGCACTGTGGTGCACCTAAGAAACGAGCAGACACCAGAGAGGTTTTTTCCTGCTGGTTCCAAGCCTCACCACCTGACGTGAAACGACTTTCCCAAATTTCAGCTCAAGGGAAAAGGAAAAAAGGAAAGAAAACCATCAAAAAAAGTAGAAGTGAGATTTTTTTTACTCCTCCGTAAAAGAGGCTTCACTCTGTGACAGGTTTGGAGATTCTCCCCCCAGGAATTCCTGCTGAACCACACCAAAACTTGTGGCAGAACAGCAGCAAGACCCTTGGAATATTTCATTCTGCTGGGAGGAAACAAGAAATAATTTAAAAAATAATAAATCCAGCCTCATAGAATCCCAGAATGAGTTGGAGGAGACCTTAAAGCTCATCCAGCTCCAGGGACAGAGACGCCTTCCACTATCCCAGGTGGCTCAGAGCTCCACCCAGCTCAAGGATGCACTTGCACTCCCGATTTTTTGGCAGTATTTTAGCAGTATTTAGGCTCCCTGAATCCCTCCTGCTGAGCTGAAAGAAGCAGAAGCCCCTGAATCTCAACTCCCTCATCCTCTCAAACCTTCAGGAACCTAAATCCTGTCACCTGGGCCACGCCCTGCCTGGAAGGAAGGTGGGGAAGCTCGGAGGGGAATCCTAGGAGAGGTTCAGTGTTTGAGAGTGGCAGTGCTCAGCTCAGAAGCCCTGCAGGAATTAGTGGCACCACTCTGGAGCACGTGGCACTTTTCCAGCTTCCAGAATATCCCTCCTCCTCCTGCCACGGGGAAACAGGGTGGAAAAGGAAAGTGGTTTAGCAAGTAGGAACCCAGCAAAGCCAAAATAGAACCAGAGGGGATTAGAGCAAATACCCAGACTGTCCTAACCTGTGTTTACTGCCCAAATCCTGCAGCAATTCCTGGTGCTTTCAGGGGGTTCTTCCTGTGTTGGAACTTTGGGATGAAACTTGGCCCATGCAACTCATCTGACTGCAGGTCCCAGGAGGGAGATGCTGCTCAAACCCATCCTCCACTCTCAGAGCCCAAGGCACCAAAATGCACGTGGATTTTTGCTGGAAGGGCTGGGAGAAAGTGACAGCATCTGCCTGACATGAAATTCCCATCCTTCATTAAGGACTTCAGAAATAAATCCAGTTTTCTGAGCAGGATGGTGGGTGGCAAATAAAACGAAGGGAGTTTTTAATGATCTCAGCAAGACCCAAGTCTGTTTTCCAAGTCTCTTTTACTTAATGTTGTTTTTGCACCCAGGAATTTCATAGAATCATGGAATGATTTGAGTCCTTAAAGATTACCCAGTTCCTCAATTTCAAGTGAAAAACTGGTGCTGTAACCAAGCAGCAGCAAAGGATTTGTGTGATGTATCACAGTACAAATATTATACAAATAAATCAGAGTTTAAAAGTTCCTGAGCTCTTAATTCTCAGTTCAATTCCCAGCTGGCACAAGGAACAAAAGGCTCATCCCTCCAGGTGTCAGGATGGAACATCTCACCTCTAAACAGCTCCTCCTCAGGCTGCTGGCCAGTGGGAAGCAGCAGCTGGATTTGGGATGGCAGCTTCTCTGTGTAGCTCTCCAAAGGGACTTCACCAGCACTGGCAGACCCTGGAAAAGAGGGAAATCCATGGCGGAATTAGAAATGATCTCCAGATTTTCCTCAGCTAGTGAGGGCTGGAGAGCTCTGTTCACGTGCTGAGAGTGGCCTCAGTGTGAGTATTTTCCTTAATTTCTTCCTCTTTGGATCCATGATTCTGAAACCTTCCTCTGAATATAACCAAGGTAAGCACAACACAGGAATTGCAGGATAATTAAAGAAAACCATGGAAAACAAATCCACGTACCCTGTGTTCCACGGGGTGGCTTTAAAGTGCTGGGGTTTATTCCTTCTCCCTCAATCTGCCACCAGCACTCAGCCACACGGGAGAAAATGGATTTAAATTAAATTAAATATTGTGTCTAGTTCATTATTAACACCTTCTAAACAGAGCTGAACCTCTCGCTTTGTGCCATAACCCAGATTACAGGCACTGCACAGAACTGGCAGCAGGCTCAGACCTGGGCTAAATTCTGAAACAAAACCTAAACCACAAAACCAGCGACCAAACCCCGAGTTCTACAGAAGTTACCCCAGCCCCAAACGCTCCTTGCAGACTCTAAAGGTGGGAGATGTGACAGATGGCTGCTCCTGCAGCACGAGTGATGCAGCACCTCTGTACAAATATTGTACTGTGCAAATATTCATCAGCTCATTCCTGCCACAGCCCTGTCAGGTAAGATCATTAACACCACCCCTAATTTCCCTGATAAGTAGGCTGAGACAGGAGGGTGGAGAGCTTTGTCTAAACTGAAGCAGTGAGTAACAAAGAGAACTCTGAGCCATCCTCCCATCTCGGAGTCCACGCAGGGCTTTTCTGGTTTTGTTTTGTTTAATTCAAAAAACGAAATCTTCGGGACAGTCTGACCCCGTGCCAGCTGAAGTCTGAAGGCACAAAAAAGCAAACAAACAATGGATTTCAGCTCACACCAGAACTAATGAAGCATTGATGTTACCCTAAAATGGGGCTTGGCTTAAGTATCCATTTCTAACTCTCAGCTGAAGTGAAAACATTAATTCATGCAAATCAATGTTCCCTAAACAATAATTTTCCTCCAGAACATTTCTTCTTTTTTAACATAAACTCTTATCTAACAGAACCCATTTAAAGGATTATATCTGCAGAGTTCAGCAATTAGCTCTGTAAATTGTTTTCCTTGACTGTAGGGAAGGTTCCATTACACAGTGAAATATAACGTGTATGCCATAGTCCATGAAAACCTCTCTTGGAATGATGATTATCCTTCAAAAATGCTGGGATGAGGGCCAGAGCACCAGAGAGAACTCAAATTCTATTTGTACACCCAGAGACCCCCCCTTATTTCATGCGAGTATCCACGTTCAGCCCCATCTTCAGGGGTTCTGAAAGGTAACTGTTTCTATGGAACACCCACAGGTCGAGTTCTCCCTAAAACAGGGCCATAAAAATCCACCCCGAGGGACAAACAAGCAAATGGGAAAGGGGTGCACAGAGAGAGGGAAGGGATGTGCATCAAACAGGCAAATAAAGGCAAGAAAGGGCACTGAGGGCACTTCAGATGTTGCTGGAAGTGAGGATGGGGAAGAAGAGGCTGCACCTCATCTTCTGCAAATCCAGAAAATCTCAGGAGAGTCACAGAGCTTTGCAGAACAATAGTGCAGAGGCTGTAAAAGATGGCTGGAAGTCCCCTGACCCATCACTCAAATCATGGCTTCACTAAAAACGGAATCTGCTGGTGGCCACACGAGCTCTGAAGACCCTTAGGATTGGAGATGCCACAGCCTCCCTGAGCTGCACCACTCTCCCAGGTTTGGGCTTCCTCCTCCCCTTAAATCCAACCAGAAGTTTCCTTGGAGTGACAGAAGGGTTTTTCCCCGTGGTTTGAAGGCAGCTTCATTCAATCAGCTCACAGCTGACACCCACAGCACCCTCCCCACTCTGCTCCTGAGCCACGAGATCCCAGCACCTGCTGCTCCTCCTCGGCACAAAACAGAACCCTTCTCCTTGTTCTCCACGGATGCCTTTGTCAAAGAGCTGTGTCCGTCCATCCATCCATCCGTCTGTCCATCCAGCCGTCCATCCATCCGTCCGTCCATCCGTCCGTCCATCCGTCCGTCCATCCGTCCGTCCATCCGTCCGTCCATCCGTCCGTCCATCCGTCCGTCCATCCGTCCGTCCATCCGTCCGTCCATCCGTCCGTCCATCCGTCCGTCCATCCGTCCGTCCATCCGTCCGTCCATCCGTCCGTCCATCCGTCCGTCCATCCGTCCGTCCATCCGTCCGTCCATCCGTCCGTCCATCCGTCCGTCCATCCGTCCGTCCATCCGTCCGTCCATCCGTCCGTCCATCCGTCCGTCCATCCGTCCGTCCATCCGTCCGTCCATCCGTCCGTCCATCCGTCCGTCCATCCGTCCGTCCATCCGTCCGTCCATCCGTCCGTCCATCCGTCCGTCCATCCGTCCGTCCATCCGTCCGTCCATCCGTCCGTCCATCCGTCCGTCCATCCGTCCGTCCATCCGTCCGTCCATCCGTCCATCCATCCATCCATCCCAGCAATCCAGCCGAGTGGATTCCACCATTCCAGCAATCCCTGATTGAAGTCCTTAATCCCACAACACCAGTGAAATCCAAATCCTGGAACACGCTCCAGGTGGTGCCGGGCACACAGAGAGGGCAAACTGACCAGAAGAAAAGACAAGAACCCCAACTCCTCGTCTTCCCTGTTACCTGTGAGGCCAAACAGCCTTTGGTGATACCCCAGAGGGTGAAGGGAGAAGCAAAGCTCCTCATGGAGAGCAGTTCCCTGGGGTCTCAGCTCAGCTGGTCAAATCTGCTGACCCCCAGAGCTCTCACCCTTTCCACCAGTGACCCACGTAGTGAAAGCCAGCTCGGAGCAGCCACGAAATACAACCCTGACTTATTCCAAAAACATTATATTTAACGCTGTCACTTCTCTTCTCCATGCCAACATGCACCAGCTCAGGAGACAGACACATTTCCATACTCTCAGCTGGGAATCGTGTTCCTGCAAGGCTGGTGGATGATGCACAAACTGTCTCTATTTGTGTCCCCCTTTCAGATGGCAGGGTGCCCACCAAGCAAGCTGATTAGCACTTGCCCTGGGCTATCAAGGCAAGGCAATGGTATGTTTAGATCAGCAAGCTGCATAACAATATAAATGTCATCTATTCTACAAGAAGCTTTGGCAGGATTTTGCATCTTGTTCCTCTTTGCGGGGATGTGCCAAAAAGGAACATGAAGACTTGCAGGAGGAAAGGCGGGCACGGGGTTTGCCACCCCTTCCTGGTGCCAAAACACGTTGTGCAGCACTGGGTGCCTCTTTATCGTCCCCCAGGACCATCCCAAGGTGTCAGATTATGCATGAACACCCCTGGTACAGATATAAATACACAGAGAGAGCTCCTTCATTTGTTCAGCCAGGCTCACAAGCAGAAATGAGGCACAAGCAGCGTGTCTGGCACAGCTCAGGACATGATCTGTACCCTTGCCCGGAAAGGATGGCACCCAGCCCAACGAGAATAGCCCTGAGTGGGCACTGCCTGTGCAGCATCTCTGCTGCCAGGGCAAGGCTGCAGCAATGCCCAGCAGCTGCAGTGGAGAACGGGCTCAGGGCACTGGGATTAGGACTGCAGCTGGCCTGGCACTCTTTAGAGTCTGATTCCTCCTGGAGACCTGTGTGACACGGAATGAGGGGCTCGGGGCAGCTCCTGGTGAGGGAATGTCACATTCTCACGGAGAGCATCCAGCCCTGTGGCCTTAGGGAAGGAGCTGAAGGGAAAAGGGCTGATCCGTGGCCCACTGCCAGCCAGGGAACTCGCCAAGACACGGCTGGGGACAACCAGGAGGGTTCAGGATTATTGCTTGGACAAGTCCTACTTAAATCTTCAGCAGAAACCACAGAATGGCCTGGGTTGGAAGGGACCTTAGAGATGATCTGGTTCTGCTCCCCGATCGTGAGCAGGGACACCTCCCATAGCCCAGGATGCTCAGAGCTCCACCCAGCCCGGCCTTGGACACTCCCAGGGACAGGGCAGAGAAAAAGTGCACGAAAGACGCACCAGAAGAGAGAAAAAAGTAGGGAAGAGTAATCAGGAAACCATCCTGGCATGGTGTGCTCAGGGGAGCACCAGGCCCAGATCACCAGACACAGAACTGTCAGGTCACACCTGAGCAGGGCACTGGGACAAGTTCCAGGAGCATTTATGGATCTCACAGGTCTTTCTCTGCAGTTCATGTTTTGTTTCCACACCAGGAACCAAGGGCACGTTACAGGTGAACCCTCAACGTCTCTGTGCCAATCAACTCCAGCGGGTAAAGCAAAGCTCTCAGCATCCTTCCAACATTTACCCCCTGTTGGAGTCCAAGGCATGCCTCTGGCAGCCCTGGCAGGTCAGGGAGCCCCAGAGCCCCAGCGAGGGGGTCCCAGACCCTGGCTAGAAGCCAAGGATGAAGGTGTTTTTGATCTTAGTCCATGGGAGAAATTACCAACACTGCAAGAAACATTGCAAAACACGAGAGTTTAAAATAAGTAGTGGTTTAGTGTGTTGCAAGGTAAAAAGGTAGATTTTAGGGTTTTTAGAATAAAGATAAAAGATGGAAGATGGAGGATTTTGGGTGTTGCCCTGCCTTTCTTCTTCTTCTCCTTCTCCTCCATCTTCTCTGGTGATGGTGGCACAAAATGATTGGTAGAATGAAAAAGAGGTAGAAATTACGTGTCTAGAATAGGTGCAAATTAACTGGTATAAAATAGTAAATAATAAATAGGTTGTGAAGAATGGTTGGATCATGGAAAGGGCACAAAAGGGACGGGACAGCCCAGGACTGGGCAGTTCCCATCGGACACGGCTGGCATCAGACTGCGGCCGGAGCTGAGAGCTGGCTGGAGATAAGGAGAAATAAACAACCTGAAACAACATCTGCAGGCGTTTCTCATCTGTTCGGGCTCGAAGGTGAAGCTGCACAGAGGAGGGACATAAAGAACCTGGACTACCCCCTAGAGCAAACAAGAGTTTTCAGGACAATTTGTATAAATTCACAACCAAATCCTTTATCCTGACTACTTACCAATGACTAGTGTCTGCCTGATTGCAGCTTGAGTCTCACAGCAAACACTCAAACCCCTTGAATGAACTGTTCCAGGCCCTGTTTCTGAGCAAGGTTCCCTCTCTGGGATGCTCCTCAGTGCTCTGTACAACCCCACTGCATCTCAGCGTCTTGATTCAAGTCTTGGGTCAATGCTGGAACCACACACGGCAGAACTCCAGAGGGCCTCTCCTAAGGGAATGATGCAAAATGTCACTTAGCATAAATTCCTACTGGAAAATGGAAGGGTTTTTAATTCTTAGTTATGCTACTGAAAAATCAGGAAAGATACTTTGTATTCCTGATGTTAAAGGGGAGCCCTGAACTTTTCCTTAGTCATGCCCTTCTGCTATTGCATATTCCTCATAAATTCATATTTACAATACCTTCTGTTGCCGATTTCTTTTATTTCTGAGAATAGAAATGGCTCTGAAATGCTTTTGTTTGGTTAGCAGCATCCAGATACATTAAACTTCTCTTACATAAGAGGATTTGTACTTTACATTAAATTTTTCAGGGGAGAGATATTTGAAAGATTATGAAATATGCTTGCAGAAAGAATTACAAAAAAAAAAAAAGAAGAATGTTGGAACATATCCATCAATATTTCAGTATAAATTGTTGAAGCACCAGAATTACACGGTGCAATTATCTCGCAGAATGTATAGCTCCTAGCACTGATCTTTATGTTCAACAGAAAAAAGTGGTTTAATACATCACAAATGAATGTTCATTAAGTTGTTGGGGAAAATTCTGTCATAATTGAATAATGAAATGGCTGCACCTTGAGCATCTGCTTAAAAACTCGCTGCTGCTCCGACTGCATCCAGCACAAGGGGTCTTTTATGGGATATTTTTGCCAGCGCCAATCTTTGTGTAAAGTCAGATTTTTTCTGATTATTGACCACAGATCCAATTTGGAGCCTCCCAGTGAGCAGTTCAGAATATTGAACAAGTCAGTGGCACTTCTGATCCTTGGGGGTCCCTTCCAACTCAGGATATTCTGTGACACCTCAGATGAGCTGGACAACTGGTTCTGAGAAAGGATTTTGTTAAAAGGACCTGGATTTCTCTCAAGTTTGGGGGTTTTTTAAAGAAATCTGTGACAATTCTGTTAGTATGTCAGAGAATATTATTATTATTATCATCATCATCTCAGGGACAGGTGCCACGCTGTACACGGAATATTGAACATAATCAGTGGCACTTCTGATCCTTGGGGGTCCCTTCCAACTCAGGATATTCCATACCTCGCATGAGCTGGACAACTGGCTTCAGGAAAGGATTTCGTAAAACGACCTGGATTTCTCTCAGGTTTTGGGCTTTTTGAAAGAAATGAGCGACCAAAATTTTGTTAATACGTCACAGAGTCTTTTTACTATCAGTGTTATCATTATCACTACTATTTTCCCATGGATTCTGCCTTTGCAGCAGCAGCTCCCATCCACGGACCCACCCACTCCCCAAAGAGTTTGGTGCCTCAGCCCGGGCTGGGATCCCACCGCAGGGCCGGGTTCTTGCCGGGGCGATGGGGGGCACGAGGAGAGCCCCAGACAAAGCCCCCCACCGGGCTCGCCCCGCGCTGGGTCCGAGGGGCAGGATGGCTGCTCCCCGGCAGTGAATATGCAAAGTTCCCCCCGGCACACAAAGGGAGCAGTTTTCCGCTGCTGTAGATCACGGGCCATGGATAATCAGCCGCTATTCACTTCCCCGGCGCTGCGGAAGCGCAATCAGGAAAGCATTATGAGCAAAAACCTGCCCTGCAGGGATAGACTTGCTTTAATAATGTTTATGACTTGTCCATATTGTATTTATGTCTGGAAGTTGATTCCTTGGGTTTTCCCACCCTTCCCCCCCGACTCCCAGCCCCCAAAAGACAATTTGCAAGCTGGATGCTCCGCCAGGAGAAATGGGGGGGGAGCGCTGATGGACGCTCTCCTCCCTCCAGGCTCAAGATCCCAGCCAGAAATAACACTTGATTTTATTTTCTTTCTCCTAACCTCACCTTTTCCTGGAGTGCCTGGTTCAAAACCAAGCCCATGCTTCACAAATTAACAGCTTTGGCCTCAAAAAGTGCAACACTTTGGGCAGGTGCTGCCTTCCTGTCCTGAAAACCAGCCCAGACTGATGCCACAACCAGCAGTAATAGGGGAAAATGATTGGAGATTTCCCCCAGTATCTGCCAGGCTCACAATTTTCACTGAGTTCTGTTAGAGCCATCCATCTCAGTCACCCAAATCCATCCCAGGAAAAAAATCCCACAGAGGAGCCACTCTGCAGAGCAGTTGCAGGGACACGGGCTGGGAGAAAACCCAGGCTGGGAGAAAACCCAGGCGGAGATTTGCTTCATCTCCACACTCCCAGACAGGTTCTGCAGAAGGAATCTGCTGGGTTTGCTCTCCCTGGGTTATTCCACTTGGATTTCACCTCTCCCTCCTGCAAAACCTGCCCCAAACTTCCCAATTTTTGGAGGTTTTCCAGTCCCCAAACGCTGAAGCTTTGGCTTAACTGTGGCAGGTAAACGTGATGGCAAAGGCATGCACAGAAACTGAATCTCCGGGGAGGAAGGTACACAAGAATTCCTGAGTTCCAGGGATTTCCTGGGTGTTTTGCTGCATTTCCCTGCTGTGAGGCAGCAAAATCCCCAGGCACCCCTGCCTTGGTGGGTGCCTGTTTGCCTGGATCCAGAGCTGGATCCAGGGATGGCTCCAATCTTCAGGCACAAAACCTCCCGGACACATCCCCTGGCCGAGGGGCTCCTGGCCTGGCAAACCATCCCCTCCTGAGAACAGAGCACTGCCCTTTTTGGCACAAACAGCCCAAAACGAGGCGAGGCCAGTTCAGTCCGTTTGGGACCCAACCAAAACGTGCTTTTGGGCTCCCCAAAGCCCAGTGGATCCTCCCAAGCCCCGGAGCAGGGCTGGGCTGCACAGGACCACTGCAGAGAGCAGGCAAAGCTGAGCCTGAGGGAGCACCGGGAGCACAGAGCTCACCACCAAAAGGAGAAACGCGGATTTTATCCCTGGCCTGGGGGCTCTCCCTGGCTCCTGCAGGGAGATGGAGCCGAGGAGCCGCTTCCAAAGGCGCTGCTGACCTCTCCCTGGCAGCCTGGGCTCGGGATGAGGGCAGGTGGAGGTGAGCATCTGCGGCTCCTGTGCCTCCCAGCTGCCCTGCACTCAAAGCTTTGTTCTGTTTTACAGCACTAAAAGACAAAATAAACAAGTCAGTCATGATTTCACTCTCCCCTGCGCCCGTATTTGCCTACAAGAAAAGCCCCCGAAAGCCACAAGGTTTCCTTTTTATTTACCTCTTTTATCTTTGCTTATTTTCTCTGGTGAAAAGTAACCCAACCTTGGCTCGGTATAAACCCAGGCAGAAACAAAAACCCTCTTGAATTCCTCTTCATTATAAATGGATTGTCAATGTGTTAAATAAATCAGTGAAAATGGAAATCCAAAAATAAATAGCCATCCTGCTGTTGCTATGACAACTCAAATTTTTTACCTGGACAGAGATTTTCTGTTTCACAGTTCGTAATCGCTGAAAAGGAGGGTCACATTTATTTTTTTAATCCTGGCACATTTCACCACCTACCCCCCGACATAAAAAAAAACCCAACAAAAAAAAGGGGGATTATTTTTGGTTACTTTTTAGCAAATGAGGGGAAGATCAAAGAGGGGAGCTATTTTTCACTGCAGACAGGAGAAAGGAGACACATTCCATTTACAACAACAGAGCTGGGAACATCGGCTCAGCCCAGAAAGGACAGAGAGCACGAAAAATTACAGCAGGATTTCAAGGCTTTCATGTGGCCCTGCCACGCAAAAGGCAGGGCATGGGTAGGGTAAGATTAACATATCTAAAAAACAGATTTTGGCTCACGTATTGAGGCAGTTTTACCATGGGAAAAAGCAACATCGCCTCAGAACAGCAGTAAATATTTTGCAACTCGTGCCATTGTTGATGTCAGTGAAACGTTGTGTTGAAATGACCCAGACTGCAAAATAAATGAATTTCCCAGTCCTTGAAATGGGAGAAATCAACCCAGTTCCCCCAAAGGCCATAAGGGAAAGCTCAAAGCACTGAAAAATCCCATTTAGCAGTGGAATTATCTCCTGGTTCTACCCCACGTGTGGTGGGAAGGAACATTTAGGGTGGGAAATTGAGGGGAATTCACCAAAAAGCACCCCAGGTGTCACCTGGGACTCCCTGGCCCAGCCCAGCAAAGTCACACCAAGGTCTTTTATTCCATTTTACCTGCTTTAAATAATCTACTTGGGATCTGCTTGTCTGGAGCCTGGTGGGTGGATGATTCACAGATCAGAGAACACCTTCATCTCTTGGCTGGCAGACAGGCAAGAAGCCTTTCCTTCACCCCAAGAGGTAACAAAAAAAAAAAGAAAAAAAACCCAGCCAAAAAACACTTTAAAAGTTCAGAAATTCGAAGGGCAGCAAAAAAAAACCCACTTGAAAACAGCACCCTTTGGTTTGTTTCCACTGGCCAATTTCTTTGTTAAATAAGATGAATTTTCCCAACAACAGAGTCTTGACCAAAATTATTTTCTTCAGTTCGAAACGTAAGAGACTTGTTCAAAAAGAACCAAACAAGCCCCAAAAAACAAACACAAACAAACAAACCCCCCAAACATTCCGAGCTGGGGGTAGGGAAGAAGCAGCTCAGGAGGAAAACGCTCCCAGGGAAGAATCTCCACAAATCAGCCTTTTCCACAAAAAAGTCACAGAACGCCTTGACTCGCACTCAATGGGATGAATTAATCTTGGTCAAAATCCAGCCTAATGGCAAGGAAATGCTAAATACACCCCAAATCAGACAATCCAGTGATCAATTCTCATGGAATCACACCCAACACCTCAGCCCAGGCTAAAGAGCTCTCGCAATTAAACGCAGTTTTGTTATTAATGTTCGTTCCTCCCAGCCTGCACCCAGCTCCTCGGATTTTTATGGCTCTGTACACACACATATGCACACACACGGGGACTGGGAGAGTGCTCCAAACAAATCTGGGTGTTTGCATCCTGCCTTGCCCGAAAAGCAAAGCAGACTGTTCAAGCAGCAGCCGCTGAAAGCAAGCATTCAATTCTCCTCAGAGGCTCGTTTTCCTCTAAATGGGCCTCTCAGACTCACTGACAACTCTTAGCTGCCTGAGAAAAAAAAAAACTGGAATAGAAAAAAAAAAAAAA
Organism: Machaerirhynchus nigripectus; assembly: GCA_013397975.1. Taxonomy (NCBI): domain Eukaryota; kingdom Metazoa; phylum Chordata; class Aves; order Passeriformes; family Dicruridae; genus Machaerirhynchus; species Machaerirhynchus nigripectus. The sequence goes on from VZRQ01001986.1 coordinate 328,003, forward strand.
GAGGAGAAAAAAAAAAAAAGAACCTATTTTCCAGTGCAAAGTAATCCCTGCTCCATTGCCATGGCACCAGACATCCGTCTCTTTCTTTCATTGACCAGACGAGGTCCTCCTCAGCCTCTAGCTCCCCTTTTTTTTTTTAAAAAAAAAATAGAATTTTTTGTTGTTGTTCGTGCGTGTGTGTGTGTGTGTGTGTGCTCCTGAATTTGTTTGCTTGGTAGGAAAAGGAGTCATTAAAGTATTAGTTGGGGTTGATTGATTCTTCGGGGAGAGGAGAGGGGCTTGTGGGGCTTTGTCATGATCTCCAAACAGAGGCTCTTCGCCGTGGCGCGAGGTTGAAGCAAGAAAAGGAAGATGCAGCTCGCCCCTCGGAAAGCCAAACAGCCCCGTTGGCGGGCTGGGAGTTGAATCCCTTCCAAAAAAACTCCGGGATTTCTTCAAGGTATCGTGAGCATCCGTGAAATAAAGGAGGAGGACAATGTAATCTCTTTTTGCTTTTGACTTCAGAGCAGTTTACATGATTCTGCCATGGCTGAGAAGCTGCCTGCAGACTGCAGCAAGATATAAAAGGAGGAGAAAAACAAAACAAAAAGCTGTAACTGAGACAGATTAAAATGAAAAAGACAAGGGGAAAACAATAAAAAATAAATATATACATCTATATATGCACTCAAAGACACAGCAGTGCTGAAAATCACACAGAGGTTACCAAAACCACCTTAACTCTGCCCACTTTTTTTTCTAAACACCCTCTTATCCTCTCCTGCTTCCCAAGCTAAGGAAAGCCAACCCAATCCCAGCTTTTTGGGGTGAACACGGTGGTACAGAAGCGCTGGGTGATGACTCAGCATCTGTTGCTTTCTTTTCTTATGGCATTGGGTCGGTTTAGAGGCCATCCCTGGCTCCGGGAAGCTGGAATTCTCTCCGTGTGGGACGGGGGATGTTGCAGGTGCCTGGGTTTTTCTGGGAATGATTCAGCACCTTGGCAGGATGTGGCTCTTGGGTGGCTGGAAAACGTGCGCAGCACACATGCAACTCTGATTTCTCCATCAGGGGAACAGAACCTGATGGGTTTTGTAGGGAAAACAAAGGAAGATTTCCCTCACACAAAGGGAACATTCAGTGCAATAGCTGAGGCTCTTTACTAATGAACAACCCCAAACACCCACCCCGTCCCTCCAACAGGAGCCCTGACAGGACAGATGGCTCCGAGCTGCCTAATGCCACGCTTCACCTTTGGACTCCGTACAAAAATCCACTTCCAGTGGCATCCTCAGGCCACTGAGGGCAGGAGGAGGGAGCAGGGAGAGGGGACACACGGAGAGCAGGGCGCACCCCGGGCCGCGCTGCCCACGGCACACGCGCCTGCAGCGCGCTCACGGCCCCGAATTGATTCCCCCCGGCTCCTGCAGTCTGATCAATTTTGCATTCAGCGCAGAGCCAGAGTGAATTTATTACTCCTCGGAAAGTTCCCAGCAGAAAGGGAGGTGGATCCACGGGGGCAGAGCCCAGGGCTGCAGAAGTTTTTTGACTCGTCCCTTCCCACGCTGCTTCCCCAGAAGGTGTCGGGCGCCTGATTTAAGAGCAGCAGGTCCAGCTCTGAGGGCGACACGAGTGCTCCCAGCATGGTGGCATTTCCCAGAGGCACCACTTGGCCCAGATTTCGATATTTAGATGGCTGGGCACAGCAAGGGGAAGGGAGAAGGAGAAGCAGAGGGGTGAGGAGACTTCACACACGCTCACGCCATCATCCCACCACCCCGAGTCCAAACCATTTATCAGCCTGTAGCTGACCCCTCCCAGCCAAGGCCAAGAGGATGCTTCTGGGGGGACAAAGTCCCCTTGCAGAGTTCTGGATGCTTTGGCACTCACACCTCTCAAAACTCATCTCCCACTGCATTAAGGAAAACGTGTCTCCCCCAGTTGACACAACTGTGAAACCAACTCCTGTCTGGCACCTCCCCGAGCGACAGGAGCGCGCACAGAGCCAGGAGAAGCCTCCCTCCAGCTCCATTTCAGGGTCAGCATTTCCTAAAGCCCCGGCAAACAGAGGAGACTTTTCTATTCCAGAACAATCCGGGCTCCAGGAAGATTCCCTGGCTCGTTTTTTACTCAGCAGTGGGTCCAACATCCACATTCAATCTCTAGCACCAGGGATTGGAGTAAATTGAGCCCAGAAGGGACAAAAGAAGAGAGAAAACTCTTCATCCCCGTGTTCTCCCTGGAAAGGATGGGTCGCAGTAAGGGAATGCTGCTTCCTTAAGCTGGGAAAGGAGGGAAAGATGTGACCTCTCTCTGCTTTTAGTTCTCTCTTCCATCCAACCCCAGTTTGTAATTTAACACCTTCCCCTGAATATTTTCCTGCCTCCCCTTAAACATCTGGGTAGAGGTTATGAACTCCAGTGTGGTTACTGCTGCAAAGAGGAAGGGAGTACCATGGAGTAAAATGGCAAATGCTGGACAGTTAGTCAGGAACACGTTTGTAGCTCATGATTTTCATGATCAGACTCGCTTTCTGGAAGATGGAGCTAGGACATGGATATAAATTTGGCTTTGAAATAAAACCTTTTCCTACACCCAGAAAAATACTGCAGTGATTGCAGACCAGAGCTCCCAAACCTGATCTCCCATCTCACCTCCTCCCCCCGCGTTCCACCACGGATTTGCTCCTTGCGAGCAGGACCATCCTCAGCACCTGATGGGGTTTTTTTTCCTGCTCATTTTCCACTCCTGCCTCACACAGCCCCTCCTGAGGGTACCCCAGGACTGCCTCTAAAACTGCCTCCTTCCCACCAGGATTTTTATGCAGACAAATAAAACGTAAGGCACGGCCAAACCACACGGGCAGCAGTTCACATTTCACACCCCGATCTCTCCCAGGCACAAACCAGTCCCCCCAGCCACAACAGACACTGAAAAGAGAGTCAGGTCAAATATAGCCGGGATGAGCTTCACACAGAGCACATCTTACACCAGGCTGAATCCAAAACACAGCAAAATCACATCCTGCCCCGTCATTCCGAACAGCTCTTTCAACCAGCAGGATGAAAATGATCGGGTTTGCCCAAATCCCATTGTCTGGGCTCGTCTCCACTTCCCTCGGTATCCAATTCCACAGACAACCAGAAGAGGGGGATCACATACAGGACTGACCAAAAGGTGACTTTAGCACCAGAAGCAGTTTTCCTTTAACAGATTTTTTTATTAATTTAAATATGCCCTTTCCCCACTCCAATACCCACTGGTGACAGGGGAAAAAAAAAAAAAGTCCCCTCCTCTCCAAGAATCCCATGTGAACAAAGCTGCAGTCAGTGAGGCGAGGTGGTAACAGAGTAATTTATGGTGGTTTTGGGAGGAAAAGTGTGGGCTTAAGTGAAACCACTAAATTAAAAAGAAAAAAATGTAGTTCCTGAGAAAAAGTAATACTGGAACAAAAAGGAATAATAATGGAAAATAATGGGCCTCAGAGCAGCTCTTGTGGACATGATTCAGGATCCCCGAGTAAAGTTCCAATAAAGTAGCAAAATGCTGACAAACAGCCTGGCTGTGGGGGCTGCTGCAGAAATCACACCCATTCTTCTTTTTCTTGATTTTGGGGAGAGAAAAGGCAACGCAGCACACAGAAAGAACTGGGCAGAAACCTTCCCAGTCCTTCCTCAAGTCGGGGAGAACCCAATCTCTGGACTGGCCTGGATTTCACATACCACACAAGGAGCAAAAGTCTCAAATTATACTGCCAAAATCTTGGAATTCAAGGGGAAACCTTGAACTCTGAAGTCATTAGGAGACAATTAAGAATTTATCAGCTTTCCCTGCCCCAGGCTGCAGCCCCACGAGGCATCTTTCCCTCTTTCTGCCCACCACCTGCCCCTACACCCATTCTCCTCACTCAGACATTCCAGGACACCCTGCAGCTGCCAGATCCCTGCTTCTGCAGCATCCCCAAGTTCTCACCTGTAGCAGGGCACCCCCAAGGTCCCCCAATGCCCTAAAGGCCCCCAAAGCACTGCAATCCCCGTTTTACAGGGATTTGTCTTTCTGGATTTGAATGCTGAGTTCAGCAGATTCTGGCACCAGAGAGAAGTGGATCAGGCACCCAAATCCTGTAGGCTGCCACACAAATCCTTGTCATTGTCCCTAAATTTTTCCCCCATCCCTTCAGGCAGGCTGATGCAATGCATTACCGTGCTGCAAATGGAAAAAAAAATCCCCCCAAAACCCCGATTTACTTAGATGTTGTGGGCCTGATTTCCATCAAAACCGAGGAGGAATTGATGCTGATTTAGCCAAGGTGGCACCCAGGTGTTGCCCAAGAAACCCTACCAAAAAAACGAAATCTATTTTCCCTGGCTTACTTTCACAGAAGAAAGAAACCAGCTTCAGAAATAATCCAGCCAGACCCCTGGGGAGAAGGAGGAGGGATAAAAAAAAAAAAAGCCAAAGCAAAGCAGGCTCCTTCTGGTGTTCCCAGACCGGGGGAAGGAGGGGGGAGAGTCTGGCTGGGAAGGGCTGGGACCCGGGACCCCGGGCGGGATGGGGCACACCCGCTAACCCCGGACAATCGGATGAGCAATCTTTGTCAGGAACAAAAGACATCTGCTGAGTGAAACAGGAATTGACTGGGAGCAAGGACAAAGCCAGGCAGCACCACATGACGGGCTGCTCTGCTCCGGCAAGGTGCCAGGGTCAACGGCAACTCCCGCGCCCGATAAGTCAAGAGGGATCAATAATGCTAAAGAACCCCTCGTCTTCCTTCCACACGGAGCGAATCACTGCAAATGCAGTTAGAGCGGGCTCGGGCTGATTGAAACCCCTCGTGTGACAGCTCGGCAGCGCTCCCCAGCTTCCCAGAGCTGCGGGGAAATGGCTTTGCCGGCCTGGTGCGGCCTGGTGCGGCCTGGAGCGGCCTGGTGCGGCCTGGAGCGCGGATGTGCGCGGCCCGGCTTTCGTCGGGGGCCGAGAAATGGGAGGAGAGCAAGGAGAGGCCGGGTTTTGGGAAGCACACACAGCGAGTGCCCACGCAGAGAGGCTGTTTGATAACAAACCCCACTTCCCAAAACTCCCCCTCACCATCACAGCCTATTCCAGCTCCTAAATGTGCATTTCTCCGTGTGCACTCATCCCCACCCCAAATCATCCATCGATAACCAGGGGCAGTCCAGATGCTGGAAGCACAAACGGCTGTGCCACGAGGAATTTGAGCCTGAAATTTAGAAGGCTCCTCCTCCGAGTCCCTAAAACGCCGTGCCTTGTTTATCCTTTTTCAGGCCACCTCTCCCCTCGGCTTCCCTTTTGTGAGACAGGATTTATGCATCCTGTGAGAGGAATACACCTGCAAAATAGGCCAGCCCCTGATATTCCAATAAATAGGCCAGGCAAGAACCTACATTTCCATGAGAAGAATTGGTTTAACCCAATTATTAATACACCATTTACTCAGAATTAACTGCAGCTGAAAAGCATCAAACTCCTAATAAGTGATATTTCAACAGGTCCTTCTCTTTCTCCAGGACAGACTTGGCCTGGGGATGCTTTCACATCACCTTCACACAAAATGGTTCAGTTATTTCAACCTCTCATTCCAAACTGGCAGGTGAGAGCATTATCTTTTGGGATGGTATTTGGGATAAGAACAAATCTCCCCTCCTTATCTCAGATTCAAAGTCAGATTATGCCCCTCAGCTCCTCCCTTTGTAACTTGTGTGACCACCTGTACTCCAGCACATCATGGAAAAAAAAATAAACAATTATTTTTCCCACAATAAATCTTACAAAGCTGTGGAAAGATTCCCTGCCCCTTGGAAACATTCTAAAATTCACCATGTTTCTTACTTTAGGATTTTTTTTAACTAGATTTTCCTCCTAAAAACCACTTGCTCCACTTGAGAAAATTAACAAAAAACACACTTAAAAGTTTCTTTTTCTGCTTTTTAACACCTCATCTTTCTTTCTTGAAGACTCCTATGTGCATCTTTCTGTGCACGCTCAACTGTTCAGTCCACCTTGACAATTCCTGGAATTATAACATGGATTTTACTGTTAGATGGCACAGCACTACAGGGAAAACAACAATTTCAAATCCCTCAATGAATTCCAACCAATTCAGCCCAAGGAACCCAGGAAAGGGAGGCAATGCAAGGGGAGGCACTACTCAGCAACCCCCATCTAAGGAATTAAATGAATAAAAGCAATCTGAAGCACAGAGGAACAAAATAGCAGAGCACACATTACCACTTCCCCTGGCATCTCCCTCTCTCAATCATCTAAATGGTTCATTTAACCTGTTCCTAAGTGCCCCCGTGGAAAAAAAAAATGCAAATTTTCATCCAAGCTAAAATGACTCATCACTTAAGCAGGAGGATCTTCACCCAAGTCAGCAAAGAAGTGAAAAGTGAAATTAGGGATGTAGATAAGCCACAAAGCCACGAGCAAAGCTGGGTCTACATCAACGAGTGGCAGAGAAAACCCAGCTTAAACATGGCCATGAGTGCCAGAAAGTCATGTCTTGGCCTGAAAGATTCTGCACTTCAACACCAAGCCAGGGCCAAGCCCAGATCTCTGCGACCTGCAGCAAAATCCCTCCTGTGGCAGCCGGGGTGTGTGGGCTGGATAAGGAAGGGAGTGCTGGGATTTCCCCCATTTGATTTCCTGTTTCCCCATCCCAGACTGGTTTGGGTTGGAAGAGACCTTAAATCTCACCTCATCCCACCCCTGCTATGGGCACGGACACCGTCCACTGGCCCAGGTTGCTCCAACCTGGCCCTGGGCGCTTCCAGGGATGGGAAATACCCCGGCCAGCCTTGGTCACCCATCCACACTTCTCTGCCCCACAAGCAGCTAAAATCCAGGGCTTTTTGGCTAAAGAAAGGCAGATGAAAGCTGCTCTCCGGTCCAGACATAATAAAGCACAAAACACCACGCAGAGGCTTTTAGAGAGCCGGGAGAAGAGAAGGAATTAGGAAATCCAACACCAAAGAGGCCCCAGCAGCACTCTGAGCCGGGTGAAGCATTTCAGGCCGAGCAGGCCCAAGCACAGATATTATTGTTATTATTTATTATATAACACCCCGGATTGCTGCATTTTCACTTCACCCACAGCCACCTCCTGGAGCACTCACACTGTCACTCTGTCCCCGTGCTGGCCTAGTTTCCCAGCTTTCTTCCATCCAGGTAAATACAGAGGCCCCATCTCGGAGGCAGCTTGAGTACCTATTATACCCCGCTGTTTCTCCCTCGCACTTATCCCATTATGCCATTACAGCTGCTGTAGGGTCGGGTGTTTTCTATTTTGTGACATAATATTGTGGGCCCAAGTCCTCCCCCCCGTCCCCAACGCGCGAGGAGTGCCGGTGAAGAGCCCTTCAGGTGGCAGCAGCCAGGGCCACCAACGCTCAGGCTGCTGTCACCAACAGGATCCAGGACCTGCTCGTTCCCACAGATGCTGCAGTGCCTCCCATTTATCCAGGAATTACCACTGGGGAAATAGAAAAAGGCAGCACCGACCCAAAATAACAAGCACAGCAAATAAAGGCACTTCAAATGTGCGAACAGAGACAGCGTGGAGGCCTAGCAGGATGGGTAACTCCTCTCTCTGCCTTTTAAGCACAGGGAAATATCATTTCAGGGCTTGTTTTCTCAGCTCATTCCACCTCCTGCAGCTGCAGGTACCTGAGCCCTGAGCAGCAAAGTGGGAAGTGAGCAGTGCCAGGGCTGGGGGGGTCTTTCCGTTCCCCTGGGCTCTTTGTGCAGGGGAGTTTTGGTGACTTTTTGTCCTTAACATCTCCACTGATGCTTTTGTTCCTGGAGGAAAGTCAAAGTGGCCTCACGGATGCTCTGCTGTGGTCACTGGGTCCAGAAGGAGCTTTTTGTGCCACTTTGAGCCACTGACCTTAAGGGTTTTGCCACTGGACACCTGAGGCTGGGATAAATTCCAGTTTACAGCCAGCTCAGGACACCGTGGATGGAGAAGAGCTCATCAGGAGGATATCCCAACCAAATTAAAACAGGACAACAGGGCAGAAGGACTGGGCAGACACCCAGGAGCTGGGACAGGGAAGGCTCCAGCCTCTCACCTCTGCCTGAACAAAACACACCACAGGGAATGAACGGGACCTGCAAACGATCACACGGTCCCTGTGACCCATCCCATAAATGTCCAAGGCTTTTGATTTCTATTCCTACATAGGTAGAAGGCACCAAGCACAACCAGGGGGTAATTTACTCAGCCAGGGGGTGATTTACTCAGCCAGGGGGTGATTTACTAAGCTCAGCATCAACCAAGAGTAAAGAACTTTGAAAGCCGTGGGAATTAATTGCCTCCAATTAATGCCGTCTTCTGAGCTGAAGCATTGTGTTATTTTTAAGGACAGGTTCCTGAATCTCTTTTCCAAGTTGCTGCTCTCAGGAATTCACCTGTGGCCACAGAGAAGGGACACTGCAGTGCCACCACATCCAGATCCCAGCTGCTTCAATCCCAATCCTTCCCAGTAAGTGCGGAGCTCCTGGATCAGTGCTGAGACCACGGCCAGGGAGTAACAAACACATTTCTACCCTACTTGAAACCATAAAATAACTGCAAAACAGCTTAATTATCAATTAGCTAGGGCTTTTGTCAAAATCTTTGTTTTTTAAAATAAGAACATTAATTATATCCTTAATATTATGTCATATCCATATCTCTGTTCTGGTTATAGCTGAGCTGCTTATCAGAGCAAAGGAAGAGATATTCAAATCGATAAAGAGCAAATTCTGCTTTTTGGTACTTTCTCCAACTTTAAAACCAGGCTGTATTAATCTGTAAATAACTCAACAAGGCTAATTCTTAATTCTGAAGAATATGGAAGATCCTGAGCCAAGGGGAACCAGAAGAGCATGAGAAGAAACTAAAGGGGAAGGGAGGATATTTGTGGTACTCAGGGGCTTTTGCTCAAATCAGCCCCATCCCTGAGCTCCCTGCACTCAGCAAACTCAATAAAATAACAAGAAAGTCCTTCATCATCTCAGTTAAGTGTTAAGTGAATTACCCCCCATCTGTCGGGGCCACACTAACTCAGGGGACAGGCTGAGGTATTCCTGAAGCTCCTCCCGGGAGTGCTCCCGCAGACTAAACCAGAATGTGACTCAACTCTCTAGGAAAACCCAATAGGAAATGAAAGCTGTTGACCTGACAGGGCTTTTCCTGGCACAGCACAGACAGGCTGGGAGCAACAGCCATGCAAAACACGGGATCACTTTGCTGAGAAGAATTACCAGGAGCTTGGTGAGTTTTAAAATAATGAGGTTACGACAGGGAGCTCCCTTCTGTACCATTTAGGGGCTGAGTTCTGCCAGCAGCTTCTTGTTTAGAGGGGTGAAAACCCCACTGTCAATAAGTCAAGGCAGGCTAATCCACACGTTGGGGAGAGTTTGACCCAAAAATCCATTGGAGCTCCCTGAAAGACTCCCACCAGCTTGTTGGCTGTTGAATCAGCTTCCAGTGCAGGATCCAGCCCAGCATTCCTATGGTGAATTTTCCCCTCAAACTATTTAATTCTGTTTAAACATCCCAGCTTAAATTGCACCTGACAGAGATCCTGACACAAATTTCCTCATCTGTGTTTCTGGTTTGCACATGCTGCCAGTGTCTGTCAGTCTTTTCATAAAGCCAGAATCACTTCCCAGGCTTTGGACCTCACTGAAATCCATACAGAAATCACTAAGAACGGATTCACAACTTACAGTAATTCCATAATTTTCCATAAAATCCTACACTGCTTTGCACCCACTGTAATATCCCTGTTCTAGAGCCTGTGGTGAAGCATCCCACTGAACTGAACTGATGTTACAATGAGGGACAGAGCAGCAAGAGATGAGAATTAAGGTTATTGTTTCTAATCCTTGTGTAATAAACCCAGTGAGCATCATAATCAATACCCATCTTTAGGGTGGATTAGTTCATGAAGATGTCTGAAGTCACCTCCTCTTTAAATCAGCCTGGAACGTCACAGAAATGAAATTATTTTAGTAGTTCATAAGCTTTTTATCTCCAAGTGTGCAGCCTGGGGCATTTTATTTTGTTGGTTTGTCACAGCTGCCTTGTCCAGCTGTCCCAGGACTGCTCCCAGGACCTCGGGAGTTGAACCAACAATTCCTTCCACCCTGAGCTGCAGGTTCCAAGTCTAAGAGCCAAGGCAGAGCCAGTTCCTCTGGGATTTGGGCACTCCAGAGATGCACAGAATCATTTAGGCTGGAAAAGACCTCCAAGAACATCGAGCCCAAGCTGTGCCCCATCCCCACCTTGTCCCTAGCCCACAGCACCCAGTGCCACCTCCAGGCATTCCTTGGACACCTCCAGGGATGGGGACTCCAAACCTCCCTGGGCAGCCCCTTCCAATATTTAACAACCCTTTCCATGGGGAAATTCCTGCTCATGTCCAGCCTGAGCCTCCCCTGGCCCAGCCTGAAGCTGTTCCCTCTCCTCCTGTCCCTGTTCCCTGGGAGCAGAGCCCACCCCCCCGGCTGCCCCCTCCTGTCAGGGAGTTGTGCAGAGCCACAAGGGCCCCCCTGAGCCTCCTTTTCTCCAGGCTGAGCCCCTTTCCCAGCTCCCTCAGCCGTTCCTGGGGCTCCAGCCCCTTCCCTGAACACTCTCCAGCCCCTCCATGTCCTGTTTGCAGTGAGGGCCCACAACTGGACACAGCACTCAATGTGTGACCTCACAGAGGGACAGTGCCCTCCCTGCTCATCACTGCTCCAGGGACAGAGCTAATTAACCTGGCATAATTAACCTCTGCATCCACATGAGTCCTGCTCTGAGCATCCCAACCAACCCAGTTCCAGTTTGTTCTCTCAGGCAGCAAATCCGGTCCCTGGGGAGGCTGGAGGAGAGACAGGCCACAGCTCCCTGCTTCTGTGTGGCTGCAGGAGAGGGCAGGACACAGCCCAGCAGCACTGCCAGGAAAAGGGGACACATCAGGCACATTCCAGTGGGGCCCACAACCAGCTGAACTCACATGGAGCTCCTGGGACTTCAGCTGGACCTTCCACACCAGCACTGCCACATGTGCAGAAGTACTGGTGAGATAATGGCTGAATCAGAGAGCAAATATTTATTTCTGTGGATAGATATGTATTGACTAAATAGAAAAAATAGATATAAATGGATATATTTGATAGATCTAGTTATACAATTATAATATAGAGTATTATGTATTGCAAATGCATATTTTTTACAAATCAGCACAGCCAGCCCACATATGATCTGTACATCAAGGGAAAGCTCAGCCTGAGGTTCTGCTTCAAATTAAAAGCAGCCCTGCTGCAATTAATCACAGCCTGGTTGATGAAGCACACACTGAAAGGACAACAAGAATTCTGGGAAGCTCAGCCTGTCATCTGCAGCCACAACAAGTTTAGTTTAAACCTCAGGACAACGAGGGTTTGTCACCCAGCCCCTGGTCTGAGCTGCTCTGAGCACTCTCCCCAAACTAGGTGGCCCAAAAGATCCCAAAAGATCATTTACAAACGTTTAGATTTCTCTGTCACCTCATGGAACACAAAATTAAACAACACCCATCCACCACTGGTTTTGAACATTAAGCTCCAGCTACTTTCATTTACCATGACTCTATTAATTACTGAATTCCACTATAAACTGGATTAATTACTGCCTTCCATCTAATTCCCTCTATTCTCTGTCTCCCCATTCCATTTTCTCCTTTACACTCACTTCACCTACAAAAGTTGAGTCACCCCTGGAAAGTTCACGAAGCTCTGGGATCATCTTAAATCACGTGAGATGACACACAAGTATTCGTGCTTCTCCCAGCAATTTTGGAAACCTCAGCAAAACTGAACTCTTCCTCCTTTTCTTTGCAAGGAGATATTAAAGAAACCTCTCCCAGGATTTAACTCACTGAGCTATTACGGTTTTCAATAGAAAAATGTCTTAGTGAAAAACTCCTCATCAGCTTCTGCTTTAAATTAAGGGCTTAGATTTTATCTGAGACCGAATCCACTGCTAAACACTGGCAGATCTTTTCTCCTTGAGCACAGCTTCTACAGGTGTGAAATAAAAATTGAAAAAAAAATAATAATAAGGGTATAAATATATTTTAAGGGCAGCTCTCACAAGGAAGAAATGTTCCATGATCCGGACCTGTTTCCTAAAGCCTCAGAGGGGTGATACTTGCACTGTGGAATTCTCCCAGAAAGCCAAATCTGAGCATTTTGCACCAAGAAGCAGAGGCTGAACAGCCAAGATTGAGTTGCCTGATGTCTACGAGTCACAAATAAAATTTTAAAAAAGACAACCTGACAGATGTAATCTCATCTTGGGATCCCTTCTTCCCTGTCACTGTGGGTAGAAAGAGAGCAATAATCCCACCAACCCAAAAAATGGGCAGAAGGCACTTTCTGCAGCTCCAGGTGTTGGGATTTCAGTAGGAATGGCTAAAATAGATCAGGTAAGAGAAAGTTTGGGCAAGTTTCTTCTGGAGAAGCCACAAAACCTACAGCTCCTGTAGGATCCATACCAGAGTTTCTATGAGACATTTGGGGTTTCGTGGAACATTTCTTCTACCTGATATTCTTATATCTATATAATTATTATTATTACTACTATTACTGTTATTATTGTTATTGTGTGTTGCCCAATAATTCAAAGAGGGAACACCAGCAGTAACTAAAAAGAAAGAAATCCTACTAAAAGATTATACATGCAAATAGAAAAATGCATGTTTATCAAACAAGCAGACAGCAGCAGTGTGACATTTGCAGATTTCAGGACCTTTAAATACAGGAATACTGTCCAAAGAGAAAAAAAGAGAATTATTTAATCAGCTCTGTGACTGCACCCAAGGCTCTGAGCCAAATCAGGTGGGAAAGGACCTTGGGAGGTCTCTGCTCCAACCTCCTGGGATCAAATGAAAGTATTTGGGGTTTTATCCCATTCCTCACCCACCCTGAGGCTTCCAGCAAGGAAGAATCCTCCACTGGTTTTCATTAAATCACTGAAAGGTGGGAAAGAACCTTAAAAACCATCTAATTCCAGGGTCACCTCCCTCCAGACCAGTTGCTCTGGGTAATCACCACCACCACTTGATTTTCCCTCCCCATTCCTGAATTTTGAAACCAACTGCTGGGTGTTTTTCTCTGAGCTGCAGCTCGCACCTGAATCGATTTAATTTTATTTTTTAATCGCCCATTATTTAGACAGAATTCAAAAAGGCATCCCAAGAATAACTAAAATCACTTGACATGATGCCTTAACTCGAGCTTATTTCACACCAAAACCAGAAATGAGGAGAAAGAACCATGGTTACAGTGAAAATACCACACAGTTCATTCAGAGCTGGCTCATCCCTGCACAGCCCTGACAGAAATGCAGATATTTCAGAAGAACAAATCATTTCATGTGGTCAGTACTGAAGAAGGGAGGCATTAGGAGGGATTTGCATGTTGAAAAGGTGATGACTTGGCAGAAAACTGGCAGGATTTTCTAAGCACAGGCAGGAATACGAAGCAGAGATGGAAATCAGGGTGGTTATCAACAGCACAACAGGGGGAGAGAGAACCAGAAACGAAGCCTGGGGTGCATTCTGGAGGAAGAAGAACATGGCTTGCAACTGGTTTCTTGCTCTGTCAGCACTTAGAGACAAGCCTGGCACGTTCCTGAGGGGCTCAGGTCCCACCTGTGTTCAGGGCTGCCTCAGCTAATCCCACCCGGAATATTATCTGTAACTTCCTAATCTCATTGCTGTGTGGGTTTGCCACACACAGCAGGATGAAGCTGGGCAAGACAATGCCAAGCCGTGAAGGATGGAGAAACCACCAACAGTGCAGAGCTCGTTTTGACTTTGACAAAGGCCTGAACAGGCCCTTAAACTTAGAGAAATAATGGGATGGGTTAGGTTGGAAAGGACCCTAAAGCTCATCCCATCCCATGGGCAGGGACACCTTCCACCATCCCAGGGTGCTCCAATCCCCACCCAGCCTGGCTTGGGCAGGACACTTGTCTTGGCCTTGGACACTTTCAGGGATTCAGGGGCAGCCACAGCTGCTCTGGGCACCCTGTGCCAGGGTCTCCCCACCCTCACCGCCAGGAATTCCTTCCCAATATCCCATCTAAAACGCTCTAAATGACTCTTAAGTCCTGCAGCAACTGAAAAAGCAACCAGGCCTTAAAGGTGACACCAGACTTGAGTGTCCCTTCTCAAACCATGGACAAACGACGTTGGGAAACCAAAGGAACAGGTGGAAACACAATCTGTGAAATTCCCTCTTTAAACCTTGACTCACACCCAGGCTGAGTCCTTCGCAGTCAGAGTAAAGGTAAAGAAACAAAACAAAGCCCACAGCTTCCAGGACGTGCCCAACAGTTCCACTCCGACCACCCTGGCTCAGGAAAAGGCATTCCTGTCAGTAAAAGTGGGAATTCCATGCACAGCTTGACGAAAGCAGTAGAGTAGGTTTCAGGTGTGTGCATAAAACTGAAGTTGTACCACAAATCGTTTCCCCACCCAAATCACCTTGTGGCAAAGGGAAATGATGTTCTGAAGGGTGAAGTAAAGAGAGATTTGAGCACACGAGGCACTTCTGACACCACACCAAAACAGAGCAATTGACCCGAGTTAGAACAAAGGCAACAAGCATTAAAAAATTCCTTTTTCTCTGTCTTGCTCTGTCACATGGAAGTTTTCTGCTGTGCTCCCTCTCAAAGTTCTGGTCTGGTTAAACTCTGGCACATGTTTTGAATAAGGAGGAATGAAATCTGCCAGCACAAAGCTGTCTGAACCTCGGGGAAGCCCAGCCCAAGCAGGACAGACCCCTGACATTCCCACACAAGAACTTCCACCTGCCTCTCTCCCTGCACCTGAAGCATCCAACTGAGCTGTGGCAGTTCCCATCGGATCAGGGCCTGTCCCTGCACTCTCCCTGCATTCAGAATCTTCCCAGCACCCAGAGTTAACCACAAATTTGCCCTGATTTCCTGAAAACCAACATCATCTCTCCCATTAGGAGAATCATTGCCTGGCTGGTCTTTCACTCCACACTTCTCCCACAGCTTCCCATGCCTGAATGAGTCTCTCCAAGCTGGCTTTTCCCAGTGGAAGGTAAGAAGTTCTTCCATGCCTTATTTCAGACTCCTCCACTTTTAAAGAATCTCTTTTCTACCTGTCAAGCTTTGCTCTTATGAAGGGCTAAATTCCATAAACAAGAATAAGTGAAACCAGTGACAATCCCCTGGGGAGGTGCTGTCCATGGCATGCAGAGCCTACCTGGACACAAAATTCACGGCAGTGGCTTGGTTCTGGGGGTTTGCAAAACCCAAAATCCTGAAGAGGCAGAGGGCTGCCTATGCAGTGATTTAAAGTGGTGACAGGATTTGGGATTAGGGAAAGGTTCATAATCCAAGGGTTCAGCTTTTCCTGACACACCTCACTGGGGTAGCTCTTGTTGCATTTTGGACTCTCTAAACCCTCCACAAGTGTGCAGTGGCACCCTGGCTGCTGGCAGGGTACAATAACCCTGATTAATGCACCAAGCTCTCGTCAGGTTTGAATGAAATAAAACTTTACTGACGCAATTTCTGCACGTGAGAACTTGTGAGGACTCAGCAGCGAAGCTCCAAGCGGGGGAAATGGTACTTGCCTGAAGCTCCAGCTGTGACGGAACCTCTGGAGAGGTGAGATCCTCCTCTTGTGCCTTGGGCAGGTCTTTCCTGGGGATTTCTGGCCCTGACTCCCAGCCACAGAAGAATCCAGGTGATCCTTTCTCCTTTTCATGAGCAATTCCCACTGAAGTTACTCCTATGAGAGGGAAAAGAAAAAGAGATATATTTATTTCTTTGTAGAGCAGAACTATGAGGGTTGCTCACTGAAATCCCACAAGGAAAAGTGAAATAGGTGCCTGGGACTTGAGCTGACACCACACAGATTACAGAATGGATCTGAGGGAGAAAAATCATTTTTATATTCTCATAGTAAAATCAAAGTGAACACAAGTTGTTCTGATTAATAAGGAGATAAAATTAATTTTAAAAAAATTAAACATGGAGCGAAGTTTTCCCTTCTGCACCTGCAACAGTTCAGGCTGGAACACCTCTCCCCCTGAATCACCCTTTTCGCAGCAAAATTCTTCTGTGGGGCCAAATGTTTCTGCCTTTACTCTGAATAAACTTCTTTTTCCCCCCTGGCAAACCTAACATCCCAGCCACCACCACCACATTCCCCTGCCACTCTGGAGAGTCCAGACACACCAAATTCCCCCCTCCTCAGCTCTAAGATTTCCCTACCCAGACCTACCTAAAGAAAACACCTCAAGTTACTCAAATATTTATTCCCAGGTTCTGGAAGGTCAGAGTGCTGGCACTGCTAGAGGAGGAGTGAGGAGTGGGACTCGGGGTTTAGCCCGTGTGGTGGAGTCACTCAGTGGGCATCTCTCACCAGGAGTGGGAAACCAGAGCTGTGCACGCAGGAAGCTCTGCCAGATAAACCCACAGCCTCAAAAAGCAAAGAAACGAGCCAGGCCTGATCCTGATTCATCAGTATTCAGCCGTGGATTCAGCGGGACAGCTCGGAATTTACACTGGAATAAGGAAAAATCAGGATTAGGCACCATCTGTCTCGGAGAGTGAAGCGACCAGAATTGCTCTACACATTTGAATCCTCTTCCCCCATTTCTTTAATCTCTTGCACATTCCAGGTTTTCCATTCAGCTCCAGTGACAAAAGATTTTACAAAATGACAGTCCAGATTGAGAGAACAGAAATTACAACCTCTGACAAAAGAGATGCCAAACTTTTTATCAACGATAAGTGCTCCTTCCACGCAGACCCTGGGCTGCAATGGTAAATATAAGGCAGATGTCGAATGGAAATTAAACATTGTGCTCCCAGGGTGGCCTCGGCTGCATTCAGAGCTTGATTTAAAACAAGGCCAGAGTTCTTTCATCATTTCTTCAAAAAAAAAGTTTCAAACCTAAAGATATTCCAAACAGGCACATACTTGACCTAGAACTTGGCGGTGCAGGACAATAAACGTGTGGAAAAAACACCAGCACGGGGGAGAAAAGGCAAAGCGAGTTGTCTGCAGGACGGGCTGGGAGAATTCGGTCCTCTAATCACTTCTATTTCGGCATCCTGAGAGTTAAGAGGGAATCCAGGTGAAATATCCTGGCCCCCTTTCTAAATTCCCACCAAAACCTTTCATTTGGGAGGCTCGGCCAACTCGATACTCTGAAATACAACCAAAAACAAGAGCCCAAGGACCCAGCAGTTTGAGGAGTATTTCTCTGCAAGCTTCTTTAAGACTTAAACCATATTTACATCTGTGCAAGCACTCTGCCTGGTATTATTAGAAATGATAAAATAGCACGAGACATTTGCAATGGCTCAGATATTCAGCCCCAAGCAGCACATATTTGAACGGTCTGCAGTGTTTGCTTTTAATAATTTCTGATCATGCACCAGCTCAGCCAAAATAACATAATAATAGGCTTGCAAAAATCAAACCCCCAGACTGTTAAATATCCTGTACACTCAGGGCAGTAAGGATAAATTTAGGGATTGAAAAGATGAGGCTCAAATTCGCAGAAACAGTTAAAAGCACAAACCACGTTGCATTTGCTCCTCTTTCACTTCGTTACATTTTTTTGTTTGAGGCAAGGAAGCAAAAACACTGAAAGTGAAATGAGCAGAATATTTACGACTCGAACACAGAAATATGTTTGCACTCTTCTGGGCAGCCCCATTTTGGAAATCATTTTCCCCTCTCAGCGATTTCATCTCAAACGCAGTCAAACAAAAAAACTTCTGAGGCCACGACTTTGTAACCTCGCTGAAGTTTTGAACGCGGGCAGAGCTGGCCTGTGCACACAAGACAATCAAACACACGCTTAAACATCAAGTAAACTCCTGTCTATATTAATTTTTTTTCCCCCTCCACCAAAGGAAGAAATTGTGACAAGATTTTGCTTGGAGATGCCCTGACAAAGCAGCACTTTCTGGCACGAGCAGGACACTCATCCCCCCTTCACCTCCCAGCACAAGATTCAATCAGCTGAAACACAAACCTCATTCTGCACTGAGAGATTTCTTTCCCCCAAATAAAACCAACTTGCAAGCAGCCTCCCTGGCCTTTTTAAAACCCGTTTTCAATTGCTTTAAAACATAAAATAGAGATGGATGGATGGATGGATGAATGAATGGATAGCTAGAGAAATGCTTTCAGTCATGCTTCCCCCCCCCCACACACCTTTAAAATTGAAAAGCATCAGTATCCAAATAGCAACAGGAAATTTTTACCTTGTGGCTAAATAGCTCACTGTTCACTTTGCAGCTGCCTCTATTTTTTGCTGGGCAAAAAAACCACCAATACAAAAGTCTTTCCTAAGAAAACCAAGCTTTTGACATAAGGGCAGCGCCAAACGCAAACCTACAAAGAAATTTCTTTTTCCCCCCGTCCCGTCGTTATAATTCCTAATTTTGTGGGATGTATTGCTGGGGCTGTTTATCATAACAGTGTGCAATAAAAAGGACGACTAACTCTTGCAATTTTCTCCCTACTCCTCCCCTTGACAGGGGCCACTGATAGGGAAAGAGGCTCGGAAAAGCAGAGCAGTGAAAGGCTAAGAAACAATAGGCAACCATGGCTTTGACAATGCAGCCCTGAACCCTTTTTGCTCCCGCTGTGACACTTGCATTCAAGAGCAAGGGCGGCTGCCATCATAAGAATGGACAATGGCATGAGGAATACAAGGGGGGGGGGGGGTAAAAAAAAAAAAAAAAAAAAAAAAAAAAAGGAAATCAGATGAATTCAGAGCTAAGATGGCAGAGCTCTCACCTTTTCCGCTTTTTTCGAGTAATCTGGATGGAGACGTCCCGCAGAGAAGAGATAAAAAGGGTTGTGCTGAACTGTTGGATGGTTCTGAAGACTTCTGCATTTGCAAACGCATTTTAGAACTATTTGTAGGGGTATATATGCTGCATGCCATATCTCTGTCTCTGTCTCTCTCTCTCTCCCTGTGTCTCTCTCTCTTCTGTTTTATGTCCTGCTATCTCCATCACACACCTCTAATAGTATGAAGACTTTCTGCCCGTGTAAGTAAGTGAGAGTGTGTGTGTTCCTTAATGTTTGAATCAAGACACACGTCTGCATGCATTTCTAATCTAAGGAGCCTATAGCAGTTACTACAACTATCAATTAGTCAGCAATAGCTCGAGATCCCCATGTGTCTGGGTGAACAAAGGTGAGAAACACATGCAAATAGTCCTCCAGCACCTGGGTCACGTACAGTAACTTAGCCAGCAACAAATAATTGCATCTGTTTCTGCCTTTTTTCCGTGCTCCTCGCTCGTTGGGATGCGAAGTTCCAGGTTATTAATGTGGAACAGCAGCACGATTAGGCATGGCACTGTATATTTGCAGCCCAACGACACAATAAAAGGAAATTAAGCTGAGCTGGGATGGGAATAAACAGGGGACTTAAAGGGTTTAAAGTAAAAGATGCTCTGAGCTGTAGCAATGCTTCCTTTTTTGTTTTGGTTTTTTTTTTTGGAGCAATTGTTCCTGAGTTAAAGGATGCAAATGATGTAAGATGTATTTGGTTGTTTCATATCTGTTAGATAAGAAACTGATTATTGCAGAGGAGACAGAGTGGATGCCTAATTTCCTGAAGTTAAGTCCATAAAGAGGGTAAGCTAAATCTGTTACTATTTTTTATTAATTAAGCGACTGTTACTTCTACGATCATTTTAAGGGTGTTTTTCAGATGTTTTAGACTTAAGCCAAACAATTAAGAAGAAAGATACGGTACCTTTTACTCTCTCCTTCTTCTTAACCTCACAAAAATGAGCCTCACCTTTAAAAACTGTCAGAGTCCAAACGGACTAAAAGAAAAACAAAAAACCACAACCCTAAAAAAAAAATCTTTTCTTTTTTTAAAAAAAAAAGCCCTGAACAAAATCAAAAGCAATAAAATGCAAAAGGCTCCGAAATCCAGCACCACCCTGACTCCACCACAAGAAAAGACAGAGCTAGGCTGCGATCCAGAGAGCATTTCAGAGGTGACAACACAGGCTGGGGACAATGTTATTTACACAGATTTGATCAGAGCGGCCACGGGCTCCAAACTCTAATTTAATTTGCAGAAATTATCCAGCCCGCAATTCGGAGTGCGGGGAACTCCGAAAATGAAGCGGTTTCACAGAGTTTGGGGCTGAGAATAAGCTTTTTTTTCCCCCCCTCCTGTACAATATGCTCAGAGTCCTGCAAGGCTGCACAAACCCTCTCGTTAGCTCCCTTTCTCCTGATCTCAGCTTCCGTGGGAGGCTAATTAGTGACACCAAAGGCAAAATATCCTTGCTGCTTTTGGGCTCGGAGGAACTGAGTTTATTTAGCTTGAGACAGAGCATAAAGGACAAAAAAAAAAAAAA
>VZRQ01001986.1:352062-380549 GCA_013397975.1 Machaerirhynchus nigripectus
GAAGAAAGCTTTATGAATGCTGCAGCTGAATGTGCCCATCCATGCCACACACAGGGAGCCAGACACAGGCTGAGCACCCAGGATGGGAACCGAAAACTCCGGGGCAACAACAGCGAAATGGGACGGTGCCCATGAGCTGACTTGCAAAATAACTGCAACTCAAGCACAGTCTGAGATGCCCAGACAAAGAACAATAAATAAATAAATCATGTCGAAGCAGAGACAATCCCTCTGCAGTAGAACAGGAGAGCTGAATGCAGGCTAGAGAAATGTGAAAAAATGAAACGTGGGATGAGGAGCGGTGAGGCCGAAAGGAACTTTGAAAAGGAAGGCAAATGTGAAATATTTATATTGCACATCACCACATCTTGTCCTCTCTCTGCAGGGGACACAAAGACACAGTCATAGGTGTGTCAGGATCCCATAATATTTTGGAGGAGCAGGTTTTGGAGCTCAGGGGCAGCACCCACACCTCAGTGACCTCCAAGGAGCAACCACCCCACCTCTCCTGACCCACAGAACAACAACCCCAAGTGGTTTTAGTGTGCCAGCAGCTCCACACAGGGAGGTGTCCTTAATCCCAGGGACTGGGGGGCTGTTCCTGCCATTACTCAGGATTCCCACGGCTCATCCGTGCCTGGAGATTTCCAGCTCTGAGCAGCGCCCTGCTCTGCCCAGTGCAAGGCACAGTTTGTGCCCCACGGCTCAACAAAGCACAAAAGCCTCGTCTGCGAGCAGGTCAGGCACGGGAGGAAAGGGTGCTGCTGCCTCCAGCCATGATTTCAGCTCTGGCTGCCTTCCAGGAGCTCACAGAGCTTCAGAAGGCACGGGCAGCCTTGCTTGCATCTGCTTCCCTCTGCTGTAGCTGCAGACAGACTTGCACACCGCTATTTTCCCTTTTTTTTTGCTTTTAAAATAGGTTTGGACAAGCTTTCAGGAGGCATCCTCAGGCCCCTTGGCCTCCTCTCTCTCAAAGGAGCTTGGGGAGTGATCACAGCAAATGAATTTGATGAAGAGAAGGCTTCTCTAATTGTTTGCCTTGTTCAGGGCTGGGGCAAAGGCAGCATCTGGGCTCGTGGCGAAGCATCTGTGTGCCAAAGCTGTGGGGCCCCTGCCAGCAGAGCCAGGTACCTCCTTGTTCTGGACAGACAGGCTGAAATTCCCCACCCGGGCTGCCCAAAGCCATGGCCAAACCCCAGCTCTGGGAGCCAGCCCTTTGTCCTGTGCATTGCTGGGAATTCAGCTGCCAAGGAGCAATCCCTGCACAGAAACAGTCATTATTCCCTCTCTTTCTTTCCACTGCAAAGCCACTTTCCCAGTGCTGCTGGTGCTCCTGCCCATGGTGAGTACAACAATCACAGGTCAGCATTAAAGGAACCGATGCAACAAGGGCGCTGCTCCTCAGCCAGGGCCTCCGAAATGTCCCTTGGGCCTCCTCATCTGGGAACCCAACTTCAGCCTTCTCCAAACCTGCAGTGCTCCAATCACCCCTTTCCAGCCAAATAAAAGTAGTTCAGAACCCGGCTCCGACAAATAATTACCTGACAGCACACACAGGCAGGTGAGAAAATGAGAGGAGGAGCTGAAGGTGGCGAGATCACAGAATTAAAGGAGGGGTTGGGTTGAAAGGGACCTTCAGTATCATCCAGGTGCTAAAACATTCGGAGGATGCACATGGAATTACAAGGCTGGAAGAGGGTGGACATGGTCTAAGTTCTTAAATAAAGAGAGGGACATAGATTAGGACAATTCTGTATTTTCTAGGCACCCCAATGACACAGGGGGACACTGGACCCTTTAGAAAGGACAATGTGTTGCCACTGGGATGACAACAGGTTCAGGAGTCAAAGCCCAGGGTGGGGCAGGGGTGATCTACTCAGAGCCAGCGGGGCTTGGGGTGGATGAAAATCCACTGGATTTATTTCTCCTTCTGGAAGTACAGTGTGGAAGGTGGAAAACCAAACCACAGCAGGATTCCCAATGACATCTGGAGGCTGCTCCACAGCTGAGAGCAAGAACCAGCCCCCTACAGAGCCCCCAGAGTCCATCAGCACCCAGAGAGCAGCAATTAGCTCCTGTTCCCTCGTCAGCAGTGTTCCCTCAGTCGTTCAATTAACAAAACCATTTTAGTGGTGCCAGCTTGGTTTTAAAAAAAGAACTTTTTAATATTTTTTTTTCTTTCAAGAGTTGTGGAAGTGCCTGGAGATGCCATAAAGATTTTCAGAGTGACAGGTTCTACTGAAAAACACACAAAACCCCCCAACCAACCACTGGGTCTTTATCTGCATCTTCCAACTACTCAACTTTCGAGTTCTCGGGGTTACGTATTTGGGGCTGACACTGTACTCATAATTTCTGGTGTGAAATTATTGAGGTAGCATTCCTAGTGGAAATGCTGCCAACAAACTCATTTCTTCCTGACACAGGAGCTAAAGCAGTTCAGTTAACTCCATCTCTGGACTTGCCCCCTTCACTGGTTAAAGAGATTCTGACTGACCAGCACCATTCCTGATTTGTGGATATTTAAATCTAGACCTCTCTCCAAGTGTGCAGCCCTTGGATGAGGAGCATCAGGATTTCCTATGGAGCTGTAGCAGCCAGAAACTGATAAAACTCTTGGAATTCCTCTGACATTTGAAAAGAATAAATTTCTAAAGCCTTGGCCAGTATTTTACCTGTCCCACACAACTTTGTGCCATTCAGACTGATGGAGTTTTGTGCATTCCTTTGATTTCCCAGGAGTGTGAGCTTGGGAGAGAGTGGCTATGGACAATGTTATTTGTGCTAATTCAGAAAATATCTCATTAATTCAAATGCCTAATGATTTCCTTCTGATTGTTACCTTGGTCCTCACCCTCTTATTGTTCTTCTCCCTCTCCTACACTTGTAAACATAACACACAAATAGATTTGCTCTTGACAGATACAGTGATAACTCTCAGAAAAAAGGAGCTTAATCTTAAATAATGCCAGGATGCAGGAATAAAACCAATCTATTTACATTCCTGTGGGCTAGAAAATAAGTCTTATTCACTCAAAAGCTGAGAAATGGGATAATTGGGCCCTATCAGATGCTTATCATATTTATGCCAGTGGTTAGTGAGCCTTAACTGCAAACACAGACATATCAGTGCTCTTTTTAGAGGGAAGTCACCTCTCCTCCAAGGGTACATTAGTCACAGGGAAACTGTTGAACCTGGAGAAATAAAACTTTCCTGGCGGTCACAGTAGTCGCCTTGTGGAAGAGTTTATTACCCTGACATTAGGCTGTAAAATTACCATTATTATTGAACTCCAGAGGAACCACTGCTTTTCAGTGGATTGCACCAGGCTGAGCGAGCTCTGAGTGGGATTCAGGGCATCAGAGGCAGATTATGGGGAATTCAGACTGCCTTTCCTCGCTGCAGGATGTGCAGGAGCTTCAACACCTGCATAGGAGAGCTCAAGATTTTTGGTTCCCCATCCCCAAAATATTCCCGGATCAACCCTCTTTTTTTATCAAAACCTTACATTTAGTAGAAACAGAATAAAATGAATGTCCTCTAAACAGCTCTTGTCATCTAAAAATATAAAATGGGGGATCCTCCAGAATAAAAACAAGGAGTTTGAACTCTTGTGTTCACCGTGAGCCCTTCCACAGGGAGCAGAGGCCAGCTGCGCTGGGCAAGTTGGAAGCAGCTCCCTGTCTGTGTCCTGGACACTCCAGGTATTCCTACAGCACCACTGGGATATTTCCCAAGATTTTCAATCCAGTTTCTTTCAGGAACTCACCTTCAGAAAGAGGTTTGGGAAGCTGATCCTGTAGAAGCAGCGTTCCCACACCGTAACTCACATTACCTATGGGCTTGCTAGAAAAAGTGCCTGGAGAAGCCCTTGTGAGGGAAATTTGGCCTGGCCTGCGCAGGAGGGGTCAGCAGTGAGGGCTTAGCCCATTTCCCCCATTTTTCCTGTTGGGAATCTGGCCCAGTGAATGCAGCAGAACTGAAAAAACAGCCATCCACAAACCGTGATCAGAGGCTTAGGTTTCTAAACCGTATTGAGGTTGCAAAAACAAATTGACATCAACATATGGGGGAAGTCTGAAGTTGCAGCAAACATTCGCAAATGTGAGAAACTTTGGCATGCAAGAGTCCCCATTAAATTCAAATACACAATGCACAAGATTAAAGTTATTCAGAGGCATTAATGTTTGCAAGATCAGACCCCTGAGATGTCTCTGTGTAGTAACAGTTACTTTAGGTTTAATCTGTTATTGCATTAATATCTATAAAGAGCATATATAAATACAAATCAGATGGCAGCTGCAGTCTCGCTGAAGAAAAAGATTGAAGAGCTTGGGGGGGAACTAAAACTTCCACGATGGGAATTTCCAGTGCCACGTATTTTGGGATTCTCACCCTCCTCAAACTGCAGCTATTTTTTTTCTCCCCCCCATACACAATGCACACACACACACACACACACACACGGATATGTGAGAACAAAAAGGGCAAAGAAAATAATTAGGGAAAGGAGAGAAGGACAATAAAAACTGTTTTCAAGTGGACAGATTGCCCTTGCACGGGAGCAAGTGATGGTCTTAAGCATGGCAACCCCCCTCAGATTTCTGTGAAAAGCCTGATGTGCTCTACTTAACACTTAAGAAAATTCACTGGGGAATAATGACCTCTAATTTATTTTGGCTACAGTGATGTTCGTCTGTGCTTCTGTTCATCTCGCTCTGAAGATTTCAGGGGACTTTTGAACTGGAGCCTGGCTCATTCTCCAGCGCCTGGTAGTTAATCTGCTCGGATATTTCCCCAAATAACCATCTGCTCCACCTTGTATTTGTTTCACTCCCCGACTATCTCAGCTCTTGGTCCGTCCTGCTGGCTTATTCAGCACTCTTTAAATTTCTCCTCCGGCCTTATGTCTGGTTGCTTATGTTTTGGACAGACAATAGAGGTGATACAGGCCATTATTCATGAGAAGCTTCAAGTGTAACGTGAGAAACATCTCATCTCCTGACCCCTGTTAGCATAAGAATTGCTGATAAAATTCTGGACTGAAAGAGAAGAATCTTCTGGGAAAAATATCGGCAAAAGTTTCACTTGAGATGGGTTTTGTAAGAATAATCCAGATTAATTCTCTGCCTAAGGACCAGATCTAACTCCTGGTGCAGTTACCAGGACTCTGGAGAGGCCCAGTGGGAGAGACCTTAGAGGCTGTGGAATTTTAAAGGGAAGAATATTCTGTACCACCCCCACCGCCTGTGCTCGTGCATTTTATATTTTTAATCCAAGGATCACGAAGTGATTTCCACACTCGAGTGAATTTAGCCTCCAAACACTCCTGTAGAGGGTGTAAATATTGATTCCACATCTGGATCACCTAAATTAAAGATTGGAGAGATCTCCTTGGATCACACACCACCAAGTCACCAAGTTTTAACCAGTTTCTACTTATTTTAGCAGAGTTACGTCCGAAAGAAGTTGGGGTGAAGCAGTGGGAAAATCCCAATCTCTGTCAAAGATCATCACACACAAAACTGAGAGCACAGCTGACCATGGGAAGCAAATTTTGGCCACGTTTTCTTCTTTTTCCTTGTGGAAAGGAAGACTCACAAGCAAAGTACTGATGCTGTTTGTGCCACCAGCGGGATTTATCTCCCACCAAGTTTGGCATCAGTGGGGTTGATTTAGGAGGAGCAGAGCCCTGAGTCTGCTAAGCACAAACAAACCCACCAACCCCTTGAGGGAAAGTGTTAAATAAATGGCAAACAAACCGATTAACACCCTTGGATGGATTAATGGGAACAAAAATCTCAAAATATCCCAAACCCAGATCGAAACCTGCCCAGGAATGTTTATGGATGCTCCAGCTGCTAATGGCATGCAGAGCCTGATCCTTCCAATATCACAGGTCAATGGAAAAGGAACACGTGCATTCCCAACTGCTCCTTGCTTGGCTGATCCATCAATATGATAACTAATACATACTTAAACTCCTCGATGGACTCCCTGAAATTAAAACAACCAGAGAGCACAGAAAAAGCTTAAGTAACCATTACCAATGGATTTCAGATAAAAGTCGAGGCATAATTCCACAAAGATCACGCAACACCATCAGACAAAATAGCTTTGGGGATGGGTGAGGGAAGTGGGGAGCTGGCAACCGACTCCATTTCACGTGCAGAGGCACTTCAGCAAAAAGTCTGCCCAGATTAAAAGCCTGACAAAGTTGGGCCAAGCTGCTCCCCTCGCTAATTGATGGGGGAAAACAAACCATCAGTAAACGAACAATTTTCTCCTTCCAACAGTGACAGAGCAGATGTTTGCTCAGAGATGGGGTTTGGGGACAGGCTGCACCTTTCCTCTCCTTGTTTGGGGATGCTGCACAGGCTGGGATATCCCTGTGGTCACTCGGGGGTCACTTGCCCTGCTGTCTCCCCTCCTAGCTCCCTGTGCAGCCCCGTTAGTGGGGTGAGGTGCAGAAAGGGGCTCTGTGCAAGCCCTGCTCAGCTGGAACGAAAACATCCCTGTGTTATCAGCACTGTTGTCAGCACAAATCCAAAACACAGCCCCGTGCTGGCTTCCATGAGGAAAATTAACTCTGTGGCAGCCAAAATCTTAATTTTAGCATCACGCTGAGGTTTCAACTGAAATTAGGGCGCCTCAACGCTACAGACACACTCCCCTCTCACTCCACAATCCAGGTGCTTAAACAAAAGATCAAATATTGCTCAATTCACCACAAAACCAGGCAGCTGAGGAGCCCTGGAAGAACAATCTCAGCCCTGAGCGCAAGGGAGAGCATTTCCAAAACAAAGCAAGTGAATCGTGGCTCGGGGTTAACGCTGACCTCGCACAGATCTGAGAGGAAGAACGCTCCTCTCTGGGCATCTCTTCCCATAAATCCTGTTTTGGGGCTGTCTCTCGGGCTCTCCTCTCTCCTGGGTGGAACCCTGCAGCTCTTTGACTTCCCTGCAAATTGCAGCTATGTCATTCCTGGCTGACCCTTCCCAGACCTCAGATGTTTTCCTCTCGGAGCTGCAGGAGCATTATCTCTGCTTATCAAGAGACCAGCCCGGAGCTGGGTTACTCATAAGGCTTTCAGGGGCTCCAGCAACTTTTTGAGGAGAGATTGGAGCCATTTTCCCCATAATTCCAACCTTTCTTTTCTTTTTCCCCCGCGTGCAGCCAGAAAAACAACATCACATGAAATTGTGGCTGTGGAGCCATTCCTTGGAGAACAGGACAGTTGCTCACAAGTTCAAGTTACTCCAAACCGTGTCCAAAATTGTCCAAATCTCCACCTCCTGTCCTCCTCTCCCCTCCACACACAGAATCTCTTCTAAAAAGAGCACAAACGCCTGTCATTAAAGATGAACTTTGTGGGTTGTAAAGCTTGGCTGCTTTAAAAAAAATAAAAATGAGACAGACCAAGTCAGCTCAGCCCAAATTAAACTCCAGGACCACGGGAGAAGGTCAGAGGAGCCCAAGCCCCACATCTACACTAAACCTTGACACCTCCACATTTCATTTGGGGTTCTCTGACCTCCTTTAGCCTCTTCTCCCACCCAAAATTTGACTCCTACATGGGTGTTGCTTTGGAGGTTTACGGGAGCTCTTGCAGGTGCTGGTTTCTTCGAACGGGCTGGAGGAACATAAATTAGTCCTAAACATCTCGGATTTTCCAAGAAGAACTCTTTCCAGGAACAAATGAAGAACACAGGCTCCCAGGGCCCCTCATAAATTCTGGCAAGGAGAGGCCTGTGCTTCCACGGAGGACATTTCAGAACAACATTTCCTGAGGCACTTCTGAATGCAAAGACGTCTGCAAAAGGCCTGGCCAACAAAGGTGGGAGAGCAATGCAGCAAGAAACAAATGAAAACCTCTTTTTTTTTTCCCCCTACAATTGAACTAGAAGAAAGTAGGCCTGATTCCCTTTGTTTGACACCAGTAGGGCACCATTCAGTGCCCAGGAGTTAATCCTGATTTACTGCAGCACATCCCAGCGCAGGAGCCACTCCGAGTTCCCTGGGACAGGGAATCCAGCACAACGCTCCCACATCTGCAGCAAACTCAGATCAAATTTTCCTAATCACCCACCTCCTTTCCATGCATTCTCTTGACCATTAAGGCAATCACATGAATTTTTGAGCCTGAGACTGGGGAGCCATGTGAGCCTCCATGGTTGGGTTTCTATGGAAACAATTCCTCCGGCATCCTCGGTCCACATTCGGTATTCCTGTCTGGCTGCCTCGTTCACACACTCAGGATCCCTGTTCTCCAAACACTCATCTCAGGAGGGTGATGTTTGCTGCTTCTTCCTGTTCTCCCACTGAGCTGGACACCACTGGGATGAGGAGGAACGTGGCAGTCACTGCACCCCACTCCCGAGCCAGAGCGATCGGGATGAAGGCAATGGCAGCACAGTCTCCACAGGCCTTTAGGGCTTTTGCTGTTTTAGTGCAACAGGCAAGACTGAAAATTACTCCTAATTTTAGAGGTTGGGCCCCTTTCACCCCTCAGTGAAGATCATGATTTCACAAAGGAAACTGGTATTTGTAGCAGCTTCCATGCAGAAGCTGCCACATTTCCATCTCCTCCTTCTGCTCCCTGGCAGCTTCACCCATGCCATAAAAGCAATTACTTATGGGAAAGGTGGCAGCTTCTCAGCTCCCCGTGCAGCCAAGCACACCAGGCTTCAGCCCTGGGATGGAATCACTCCCTGCCCAGCTGGAACAGGGAGCAGGCAAGGGAGCCAGAAATTAACCTCTCACTTAAAATTTGGCCATGATGCTTCAATTAACACTCCATCCTCAGGACAAGTCCCACTTCCCAAGCACCAGGGCCTCCATCACTTCCCTTCTGAGACCGCTTCGCAGTACAACGGGCTTCACACTTCATTTTCCTCAGAGCCAGCCCAGTTTTTAATTGCTGAGCCTCACTGTAACTCAATCCCCGCGGACCACGGGGAACAATTCGTGCCTTGTGTCTGCAGAGCAGCCACCACCCCGATCCCCTCGGCAAGGACGGAGCTCAGAGGGCTGGAAACCTGAGCTGCCGTGCCTGCTCCAACCAGCTCCACTCAGTACCTGGGGTATTTATGGACTGCTCCTCTGGGCAAGCGCCACATCCACTCAGGGCTGGGTTCCACCTGCAGCCCCGCACAGCTTCCCATGGCAACATCCCACACTTTCTGGGACTGCGTTCGTCTTTCTCCACTGACTTAAAAGCTGCCTGTATTTCTGCAGGAGCATGTGAAGAACGAGGCAACAGAAACGTCCTCTCAGTCCATCATCTGCCAATACTCAGCTAAAGCACTAAACAACATTTTAACCTTGCTGGCTCCTGCCAGCATTTTGCTGAGGTGCTATAGAGGGAAGATGTCCAAAAATCTCCCACGTTTAACCACGCTGCATTCTGGATATAGCAGGAACTACCTTGCAGGAGTTAAGACACAAGTTGCCTCCCTAAACTACCACTTCCACCCCTGCTGTGCCAGTTTTAAAAGAGTGCAAGGGCCACATTTTTAGACAGTATAATTTGGCCCAGATCCCCCGGCTCCATTGTTTTCACTGGCACTGGGGTAAGTTACACCAGATGAGGATATTGCTCGGAAAAGATTTTCCTTTAAAACAAACACACAAACAAAAACAGGTTCAGACAAGACCAGGGATTTTGAAGCCGCATTCCTGTCTCCAGAAACTTCCAATGACTTGCAGTAGTCTCTGCTTCACCAAGCCACAAATTTGTAACGCTTTAATCTTTCCATGTAAGTCAGTTCCTCTCCTCCCTTAATTGTTTTTGTTGCTCTTCTCTGAATTCCGTCCAATTTACCACACAGTGCAGACTCCATTACATCCGAAAGGCCAGAAGGATGGTGTACAGAAGCTCATTTTCCAATTCTATGACCTCAATTCTTGGGAGGATTTCAGAGCCCAGACACCAGGCTATAAATGAAGAATGTGCGCCCGTATAGCTGGGTAATTTAAATGCATTTTCTGTGAATAAATCTACTCGGTACTTTCTTGATCTGTACAATCTTCTGCCATAGGGGCCTAACATAAAAATACTTCAAAGGCTCCAACAAATTCCCTCAAGATGTGATCTTCAGCATTTCAAAAGCTGAAAGACATAGACACGGTTTAAAGTGATCATGATATATTTTCAAGGTAACACTCTTCAGCAACTCCTGTTCACCCATTTCTTGAAAGTGAAATTCCATCACCTCTCTCTATATAGATCTTTTTCACTTATTGACTCGCTTATGAGAAGGGCGAAGATGAAGTGAATTTGACTTTTGGTTAGGGTTTATTAGACCTCATTATCTTTAAATGAAGCACAGCAATGCTTCCTTCCTTCAATACCTGCTAGACAGGGCCAAGTGGAAATCCTCCAGCCACAGACCCCTCACCGCTTCCCTCGCCTCTTGCAGCTCAAAGAAAGTTTAGATTTGGATTCAAGTTTCGGCCTCCATCTCTCTCCCTGTTTCAAGCTGAAACACGACCCTGTGCAGTAACACTTCGGCGAAAGACTATTTGGATGTCACACCTCAGTCCCATCTCTGATATTAATTACACACTTCGAGCCCGAAGTCAAAAGAGATTTTAAACCTGGTGCTCTGGGCTGAACCCAAGATTGCTGCTGCCTGCCTTCCAAGCAGCTCCATAACAACCTCCCCGAGACTGCGGCATATTTAATGAGAATGCAGATGATCAATTGCAGCCCGCCTTGCACGGTTAACTCAATCAACAAACTACTAATGACTCCAGCATGTTACAGCTTTTTTGGCTAATGAGAACCGCATTGACCAGATTTTTCCCCTTCTCCCAGGATCAAACGCCAATATGGAACGAGTTCTGCTACAACTGTAACTTTAGCCTGCAAGCAGAACGCTGCCCAGCCAGGGGACAAAGCCTGAGTGTCATTAGGGAGCACAAGAGCCCCCAGAGCCGTGGGCCAGCCCTTCCCAGCCCTTCCCTGGGATGTGTCTGGCTGGTGAAACCAAACTCCTGAGAAACGCAGAGCTCCCACCTTGGTGCGTTTCGAGGCAGAAAAGCCTTTTGTTCCTGCACCATCCTGCACCCTGCTCCTCCTCCTCCTCCTCCTCCTCCTCCTCCTCCCTGCTTTCTGCTGCAGGGTAATTTGTAGCAGGTGAGAAGTAAATACCTTCTGCTTCCTCTCTCTTTCACTTTTGTTGCTGCAATTTACCTCCATTTTTTTCTTGCCTCCTCCTCCAAACAGAAGTCAGTTTACCTCGTGAAAGAACCCAGGGATAGACAGAGATCAGAGAGCTAAAAAATGGGAGTCTTACACCTCCTCATCACCAACAGGGACTGTTTTCCGTATGGGAATCCAACAGCTGACCATGCTCTAAGTGAGGAGTATTTACTGCAGAGCTTGAGATGGGAAACAGTCCGTGGGGTGTTCTCCTGCCCGTCACCAACCACTGTTAAACAAAGGTTTGCTCCCATGGAAGGAATTCCAGTCACTCCAGTCACCTTTGGACCAACGCTTTGTCTCTTTACCAAACAACCTTCAGTTCTGGTACGGCCTGATGTACGAAATGGCCAATTTCTGAAGCAGATTTTCCATCCTGTAACCCTGGAGAAAACAAAATGCTCCAGTCTGACCAATTCCTCTCCACCAAGAGCACACCTTGCTTTCATTTTTGGCTACACCATCATTTTGCTGGGTGACCTTCCTTCCCCAATCCTCCACTCCCCTCTACCAAACACGGATAGCACAGAAGGTTGGGCCCTCTAGGAAGTAAAACTGCTGCAGGAAAACCCAAACCAGGCATTTTTTTTTCTTCTGATCACGCTGTGCCAGCCCTGGCTGCCACCAAACCAAAGCAAAAAGCAGAGAGAAGGAGCAATTAAGGCTTGGGAATCAACTGGAAAGCATCAATCCAGACTTTTTTTTCAGCCTAAGCTCATTTGCTGGGATCATTCTGAACAGAAGTCATGGAAGATGCACAAAGCCCATCACCAGGGACTGTGCTCTTTCCTCTTTAAGAGGAAGTTCCCTCCACTTTTAAAGGCTTCAATATTAAATATCATTCAGCCAAGTCATGGTGGGGGTCCACATTTGACTTCATTCCTCCCTTAGCAATGTCCTGAGGCCAGGGATTCAGACCCTGAGCAACTTCCCCGGGCTGGGAACTCCTCACCTCGGGCTGCTCTGCTCCTCTCTGCAGTGGGAGAGTTCCTGCCAGGCTCTGCTCTGGCCACAGCTCCACGGCCTTTCTCCTGCTCCATCCTTTGGATTCAGCCTTTCCAGCTCCTCACACACCTTACGGGGGCAGCTTCCTGCTCCCTCTGGCTTCAGCTTTCACCCTGCCACGCCAAACCCCTTTTTTCCCCTCCTCCCATCCCAATTTCCATGTCTTCTGTACCAACATCCTCTCCCAAGATCCACAGATCTCTCTGCTACAGTGACCTGTCCTGATTAAGGATCTTTCACTCATTTTTAATTCTGAAGGGCCTAACCTTTAACAGTTCACCACCCTCTTCTCACACAAATTCAGCTTTCCAAGAATTCCAGTGGCTCGTGAGCAGTAGCTGGAGCTCCACATCCACAAGAAGGCTTCCACAGCAAGCTGAGCCTCCTGCCCAAACACCAATCATGTTTATCTCCTCCAAACACCTAATTTTACACTGAAAAATTCAGAATTAGGGCCAAAAGGGTGAGATTTAAGCCCATTCTTGTCCACTGCAAGCAGACAGTGTAAGAGAATCCTTAAGTTTGGAAAAGACCATGGAGTCCAATCATTGACCCAGGTAGGAGCCATTCCCTCCCAGCCTGGCTCAAGAGATGTCAAAGTCACTTTATTCTCCAGGGCATCAAGAAGCCAGGCCTTGAAATATGGGTCTGGCAACTCCTATGCAAAGTAAACTCAAGTTACAGCAAAAATAACTTCAGCAATGCTCTTAGTTCTCATCTGTAAACGGCACAGGGCTTCAGAACAGCCAGGTTTTGTGCTACTTCCTCAGATTGCTTTTAGGTTCATTAAGCCTCAACTTCAGGAAGAAAATGGTAGCATTTGATTTATGGGCACGGGGGAAGAAGGATGAAATGAGTAATAAATCTCCCAACGGTGGTGGTTCCTCCAGCTCTCTGCACGCCACAGCAAGGAGCTCCCAGATTCCAGTCCAGGATTAACACCTGATGTCCTGGGAGAATATTCCCCCTGCTCTGTGCCTCAGTTTCCCTGATCAGAATAAGGTGGTGCCAACTGTGAGGCTGAATTCTGTGACATTTAAATAGGACACCGCTGACTTAGAATGGGTTATTTGCGGCTTCTGAAGCAAATATGAGAAAATGAATGAATTTTCTGCCTGGATTTTGCCTCTTTTTGTTGCCTTCAAGGAGTGCAGAGGAACGACCAGGAGGTTTTCTGGACAGATCAGTGAAAGTAACACCCAACAAATGACCTTTCCTCAGTGTCTCATAAGTACCTGTCAGCTTCAGGAGTGCCACCACCCTTGAATGGAGAGATTTAAAGCCAGACTATTCATTAGAGAGCAAACTATTATTCCAGAGGTTTAAATGAATTGGCCAGTGGCCAGCCTTCCTCACTGCTCAGGGACTCCCGGGAAAAGGGAAAGTGGCTGCTGCTTGGTTTGCACAAAAGCACAGAGGAGGCAAAAACAGGATTTAAAGAGGAGCAAGAACCAGGCTGTTCAAGTGGTGATGGTCTGACACCTTCACAAGATGGCACGAGGGGTAAGAAGATTTAAGCACCATCAGGGAACCACAAAAACAAGTCTGTACATACCAGAGATGGCTCCTATTTTATGGCATCACTAAATCAACCAGCCAAGCTGACTCTGAGGAAAGGCATCAAAAGGTGAGGAGGTTGGGAGAGAACCTCAAAACCCCCAATTTTTTCTGCAGGAGATACCGCTCACTCTCCACATGCAGCTCTGAACTAAAAGCTAAATATTCTTCTCTGCTTTAACTCAGATTCCATTAAATCTCAAACTCAGTGTTATAAACCTCACCCAAATTTTGCCTGCCCTGCTGAGGAACCCTAAGTTAGTTCTGGGTTTCTCTACTCTGCAAATGCACCAGAATCTTGCAATTCATTCTCCACGAAGGCAGCAATTAAACCTGTGCAAGTCATTTTTCCATCAAAAACTGCACAACATTAGCACCACAAGATTTTCTTTTGGGTTACAGCTGGCTCCAGTGCTTGCTGACAGCCCTGGGGGAAATACCTGAACACAAACTCAGTCTGCAGCTTCTGTCTCACTGGTGTTGGTGAGGATGGTCACCTTCATCAGGTCCTGGAATCTTCCAGGGACACCTCCCACTGTCCCAGGCTGCTCCAAGCCCCATCCAACCTGGCCTTGGATGTTTCCAGGGATTCAGGGGCAGCCACAGCTTCTCTGGGCACCCTGTGCCAGGGCCTCCCCACCCTCACAGAGCAGAGTTTCTTTCTAAATATCCACTCTCCACCTATTCTCTGTCAGTGTGAAGCCATTACCTGCCCTCCTAAATGGTCTCTCCTGTGACTCTGACACACAGAAATCACACACAAGATCCTCAGGCACTTGAGCACCCTTGAGTTCCACACCTTCCAGAAAGTTTGCTTGGATAAAATAACCTCCTTTTGCAAGGTTTGAAAGCTGGATAAGCTGCCATTACTCCACCACTACATCTCTACAGACTTTCCCAGACACTCGGCCCCACCACAGCACAAATCTGCTAAAACAAGCCCGAGATGTTTTTGCTACTCCACACTTAATTCGCATTAAAACACAAACACAGAGAGTTCCCTACCTTCCCATGCCCCGTTCCCTTGCTGGTGACACACCAAGGGGACGTTCCTGCTGCAGGGATTTTGCAGCTCACGAAGCAAACTGCTCTGCTCCTCATGTCCTTCAGCTGTGAGTGCCTCAAGTCCCACCCTCCTCATTCCCCGTGGTTGCTTCACCTGATTTGGGGCTGAACACTGGTGTGTCACCAGTTCAGCTGGATGGGGAATCTTCCCTTGGTTCTCTGAGAGGTTTCTACTCCATCCCACCACTCCTATTCACTCACCAGTCAGTTTGAAAACTCCCTCCTCTCCAGCCCCTCGGAGGAAACTCGTGGTGAGTGGTGGTTCCCCAAAAGGAAGGCTGCACTTGGCCCAACACACAGCCAAACCAGGCTGGCCACGTGCAAAAATAAGATTATACCACACAAAGCTGGGCTCCAAGTGGCCCAGCCTTCCCACAGATAGGGCAGATGGAGGAGGCTTACGATGCAAATCGAGCACTTTTCCTTCAAAAAAAAAACCTCCCCAGCTGCTGAAGGTGCAAAAGGCAGAGTTTTAGGGTAAGCTTTATGGTGCAATTTGTTTCCATCACACTCTGCTTATGCTGATTTAGCTGAGTGGATCCAGAATCTGTTACAGTAAAACAGGTCAGGGTGGGTATGGGAAAAGATATTTCCATTCTTCAAAGGCAGAAAAACAATTTTTCGTCTTTTCTGACTGGATACAGTTAAAGAAGATTACAGCTGGTATGATTGCTTTTGGCAGCCTAGTGTTTGACCTATAATTCTGTAAAAATATAACTAACCCTCCATATATTGACTGTCAGGAATTTTCCCCATGTGCTTTTTGTTCTCCTCCGTCTACTTTATATGGAAAATTTACCGTATGGATCTGCATTTAAAGCTTCCTTGGCCTATTTCATGAACAGACAGAACAGATTAAAGCGAATAGAAGAACATAAGCACAGCTCAGAACTCTGTCTGGTCACAGAATCCCGGGATGGTTTGGCTTGGAAAGGACCTTAAAGCTCATCCCATGCCTTGGGCAGGGACACCTTCCACTAGGCCAGGTTGTCCAAGCCCTCTCCAGCTTTGCCTTGGACGCTTAACTGAGATCAAATCCAACATTAAAGTTCAGCCTAGCTGCTCCAGGTGCAGCCTGTGCTTTAGGAAGTCCCTAAAACCCAGTTTGCCAAGAGTTGGGAGGCCATAAAGCCCCCATTTACCCCAGTGACCAGGCCCAGGTGTAACCTCCCTCTCCCGTGGCTGCCATCAGAGAACGCGGGGACTCCCACCCTGAGCACCTCAGCTGTACCAGGCTCTCTCCATCACCAGGGCAAAATCCCTCCAAATCTCCTCCAAAGGCCCCTGTTCACACACAGAGCGCCCTCAGCTTGGGCAGCTCGTTCCCACACTGGGATCTCCTCGGGATTTTTGGTGGTTGATGACCGAGATCTTGGCCCGTGCTGGAAAACCCAGATGAGCGCAGCCGAGCGCAGGCTCCGTGCATCTCCCTCCTGCTGCTTTAAGTTTAACTTTCCCTGTTTACTTCTTAATTTAATGTATTCTTTTGATCTCTCTTCCTCTCCTTTCTCTTGTCTCCCCGAGTTTGCTGACACAGGAGAAGCATGACAAGCTCAGACAGGCCTAACCTACTTTTTTCCCTTTTCTCTGGCACATGTGAACGCTCCCACTCTCCTTCCCGGCATATGAAAGCACATTCCAAGTTTCATTATAATGATACTTCCAGTCCCCTGTGAAGTAATTCCCCCACTGACAGGTGAGGAAACTGAGACACACGGAGCTCTGAAATTACTTGCCCCCCAAGCTTCCAGCAGCACAAGGGGAAATAAAACCCACCAGGCTCCTCTTTTTCTCAGGCCCAATCTCTGTAAAATTATCTTTCCTCCACCCATCACCGGTTTGTGAAATGCCTCCACTCCTAAACAGAGGAACAGCAAAGTTTTAGGTGTCCATCACACAGGTTTGCACATTTCTGGGGTTTGATTTCAGCCGAGGAACCCCCAACACCCTGTCCTGGGTGCCTCCAGGCTGTGCTTGAGAGCTGGAGAGGGACTTGGGACAAGGGATGGAGGGACAGGACACAGGGAATGGCTTCCCACTGCCAGAGAGGAGGGTTAGGTGTGATATGAGGAAAAAATTCTTCCCTGTGAGGGTGGGGAGGCCCTGGCACAGGGTGCCCAGAGCAGCTGTGGCTGCCCCTGGATCCCTGGCAGTGCCCAAGGCCAGGCTGGATGGGGCTTGGAGCAGCCTGGGACAGTGGAAGGTGTCCCTGCCCATGGCAGGGGTGGCACTGGATGGGCTTTAAGGTCCCTCCCAACCCATCCTATCATTCCATGGACTTAATTTCATCCTAACCATGGATACCCCTCAGCCAAGCTGTTTTCCCTCCTTGTATGGGATAATCCAGTGCTAAGCCACAAGCTCGACTTTACAGGGATCGGATTCCCAGTTATGACACCGACTAAAATTCCATCACTCCCTGCAGGGTAT
Source organism: Machaerirhynchus nigripectus (assembly GCA_013397975.1). NCBI lineage: Eukaryota > Metazoa > Chordata > Aves > Passeriformes > Dicruridae > Machaerirhynchus > Machaerirhynchus nigripectus. Next base: position 369,327 of record VZRQ01001986.1, read on the forward strand.
GGAATAAACCCCAGCATTTACAAATCTGAACTTTCAAAAGCAAGAACACCTTTAAAATTAGCCTGAAATTACTTGAATTCAGCTATTGGCGTTCCTATTCTCAAAGATGTTCTCTGCAACACATTTTTTATGTTGTGAAAGCGGAAATTAGCACATTATCTTGGAGTCTTAAAGGCAAAAAACCCAAATACTGCAAGGAGTGAATGATAAAAATCAAAAGTGGACTTTGGATCAAGCACCTGCACCAGAGCACTCAGGATAATCAAACCATATTAATTTTTGAGGTGAGTTAGTTGAGCACTGCTTAAAACCCTGTTCAGACTTTATCCTTCCCAATCAGAGTGGCCTGAATTCGGTTTCACTAAATGTGGTTTGGAAGTGAATTAAGTTTACACGAAACCACCTTCACCAACAAGAGTGACCACAAAGGGGCTCAGCACACTTTAATGCACTTTATCTGTGCATCATCACTTCAATAAAAATTAACTTCTGCCCGTCCCAGCGCAGACAGTCCCACAGTTCTTTACATCCAGAGGTGCAACAACGCTCCTTTTTCAGTTCAGTTCTGTTTCAGAGCTAACGTTTAATTATCTCAAACACAGCAGCAGCCACGCCACTCCAGAAAGAAATCAATGCTCCCTTTGCTCCCAGCTCTAAATCCATAACCAGCCTAACAGAACAGACATTTGGGGCTGTACATCTGGGGAGCACATGAGAGGCCACCTCAGCTATTAAATTATTTTGCAACCATCCCTCTCCAACCCAGCTTTGGGGTTTTTTTCCCTTCATTTTGCTACCCAAAAAAAAAAGAGAAAGTGATGTTTTTGGTTTATAAGGTATTCAATAATCACCTCTCAGCTGCATTATTGGGATGCTTTTCAGTCCTAAAAATCTCCCACTCCACCTCAGACGTCTTATCTAGAGGAGTTTGATGTGCTGGTGCTCTCTGTGCCATCAGTCCTGGGACTGGTTTCTCCCCTCCCTGACACGCAGCTGCCTCTGGGGTTAACCTGAGCACTCAAACACCTTTCTAGGACACCCAGGAAAGGAGGAAAAATCCCCAAACCTCCAGAACAGCAAGGAAACATGAGCTGGATTCATGCTGACAGCTCTGAGGGGTCTAAAACCAAAGGAGGAGAATTCCCACTGCACAGCAGCTCCTCAGGAGGGCACCTGGACTCCACTGAGGGTGTTAAGCATTTTAATTATTCTGTTTGTCCTTCCGGAATTTCCGAAGCTGCCCAGTGGATGCTGGGAGAAAACATCAATTCAACGAGAGGCCAGGATGATGAGGAGATGAAGCCGAGTCTCAGAAGGAGCCAAAGTGGCCACAGCAGAAACCTTCACCCTGCCCCACACCACCCTCTGCAGCAAGAGCTGCAGCCTCTGCCAAAACCTGGATTTTGGGGAGGGAATCACAAACATCACCAAGCTGCAAACATCAATTGATAACCAAAGCACAGAAGCCTTTTGGTAGAGGTGGCACAAGAGAGGAAGAAGCACCGAGATCTCCAGGTTCCACTCCAGATTATGAACTGCCCAGTATTTTCCCACTTCAAGTAAAAATTTTCCTCGAGGAAGAATCAGGGAAATAACATTTTTGGGCAACTCTTCTCCAGTGAAATGCTCCCAAAAAACCCCTCAAGGTGGGTTCTAGTCAGAATTACTCCGAGTGTTTCAGAGAGATATCAGACCCCAAGATTTAACAGTTCAGCACTGGTATTTCTCCCTCTCTCTTTCAGGTTCTCCTTGGAAGTCCAAAAAATCATTCACAGAAGCAGCCAGGGTCTTTTCAGTGCTGAAACTGCCTCTCGTTCCCTCCTTCCCTCTGTTTCAGGAGAGTGGCAGTGCTCTGAAAAGGCCGGATCTCCTCAGACTTTATTGCTGCTGGGGGCCAAGGGAAAAGGGTGAGACCCATAAACACAAAGATGCCGAGCTACAAGGAGGCTCCAGCTGGGATGCCCAGCCCTGGCTGCTCTGCTCCCTGGGGATAATCAATATATTGGCAGAGATCATATCTGTATAGATGAGGAAAGTGGAGGTGCGAAAAGATACACGTTAGATACCAATGGACATTTGATTTCTTATTATATCCCTGTGCCCCTTCCATCAATCATAAACCTTCTTTTTACTCCCATTTCCACTCTGAATTGGCACCCCCTGTTCTGCTTTTTCCCTCTGCAGGTGCTACCAAAATATTCCTGCACAAAATATTTGGGGAAAAAAAAAACCAAACATTTATGGCTGTGGGACACGGACCCACTTGGAACCCAAATCCCATGGAAAGTAATCAGATTGAACTACAAACTTTGAGTTCAGGCCAGGGTGGTTGAAGTTCCACTAAATTCTGCTATCCCAGCCTAATTTAGTGCTTTCTGTGGCAGCAAATCACCTGGAAATCAAATATCCCCCAGCTCCAGAGTGCTCTGCATTCCTCTGAATCCTGACCTTCCCCGCTGGCCCCACTGCCCTGACCCACAGCAGAAACCCCAGGCCAGCTACTCCTGGCTCAGCCCTTCTGAAGGATGAGCCCTGAATTCCCAGGGAAGGCAGTAAATTGGCTTTATGTGGACTCGTGTTTTGATAAAGCTCCTCAAAGCTGCCCCTCCTGTGCTGCAAAAACTCCGACCTGAGCAGTCTGAACTGCAGGAAATCACCCCCAAACCGTCACCCTGCTCGCCCTGGGGATCCAGGATTCACTGATTCGATCCAAAACCCCAAGCTAGGTGGGAGGAGGGAGGCTGGAAATCACTGCAGCAGCCATCCCAATGCTTCCATGCAGCCCAAGGACACGGTGCCAGCCCAACAAACTTTTCCAGCCAGGGCAGCACAGGATGCTCAGCTTTCCTCCGAGGGAACCTGAGAGCAACAAGTTTTTCCCTGGAGAAATCCTGGGCTGTCGCTGAGCTGCGTGGGGCAGGAGGGAAAGGCTGCACTGCACAGGCAGGGCATGGAGCAAACCCCCCTGAGCCCCAGAGAATAACAACAGGGGCCAGGTTCTTCAGCTCAGGACTTGCAGAGTTTAAACCCCTGTGCATTTAAATTTATATTCAGGTTTATAAAAGCTGAACAGCAAAGAAAATTTGAGAAAATGTAAAATAAAACTAAAGAAAAAAATAACCCATCACCCTGCCCACCAAAGTGAGTTTTCAGCACAAAGCCAAAGTCTTTGCCCATCCACAGCACAAATTTCCAGTGCTCAGCTCCAAAAACACTCCTAGGCCATCAAGGTGAGGCTTTTCATTCAGGTTCACAAACTAAGACGTCATTGTAAGTGGTTTAGAAGCCCAGCAAATTTTAATATCCATGCCAGCGTGTGTGACCAAAGGGATTACCCACAATGGCTCACCTGATTAGTTATACAAATGCCTGCCTTTTCTTTTTTTTTTCCCCTTTCCCCCTTTTAATCCAAGACCGTGCAGAATGCCAGACGGGAGAATGGGGTATGTGCTGGAATGTCTGAGGGCTACAGCCCTGGGATTTATATTCCATGTTGAATTCATTGTTCTCCCTCCTACCCCCGCTGCCCTCTAAAATATGCTGCAGCCATGACAGAAATAAATTAGCCCGAGGTACAGGTCACACCTTCAAGGGCAGGCAGAACTCTGGGTAAAATCAATAGAGAAGATGGGAGTCTCTCACAGCTGAAGCAGAAAGAATGACGCATTGAGGGCTTTACACATCCCCAGACAAAGGCACTTTGGAGAAACCCCGGTCCCTGCTGCCTCGGCAACACAAAGCTCGTTTTTTCAACCACCTGAACCCCAAGAGCAACTCAGAAAAGCCCCATTTCTATGGAGAATTTGCATCTCGATGCAGAAAGTTCTGGTTTTTTTGCACCTCTGCCCGGGGAAGGGGATTCAGATACTGAACTCTGGCCCAGGTTGCAACTTTTGTGCGGAGAGCAGAATCTGCCCCCAACTTCATCTTAAGTTTTGCAGCACTCTCCAACCTCTCAAGGGGTTGCCTCAAACAAAAAAAAAACAACTCCCCTGAACTTCGGTGAACTCCGAAAGGAGGCACCAACAGACACTGAAATACGTGTTGCATTCCTTAATTTCACTTGTGATTTGAAAGCAATGGAAAACACATTTGTTTTTGAAATTTGAAATCACTGAGAGCCTCAAACTCAGGCTTCAGTACTTCTGAATCCCAGTTCCTCTGAAATCCTCTGAATTCCTCTGAAATCAGGAGACAGAAGATTTATAGGGATTTGGATATGGGAAGATTGATGCAGGAGTCAAGTGGGTTTTGCTAATGTCCCTATGGTGAGTTAAGTATTAACTCTCAGAGTGAGGCTCAGAACCTGTTCAGACACTTCACAGATCCCACGGGGTTCCCACCTGCCTTTCCAGGTTCCTAAAAGCTTTAAAGCCTGATTTAAGCTCCCACAATACTTCTAAAAATAGGAGTTAAACTTCTCAGTCCCGCAGGAGTTTCTGAAATTGCTACCCAGGGGGCCTCTCAATAGATAGAGCTAAAAGCTTTTCTCCTCTCCTGTCCCTCCCAGACTTCTCCAGAGACAACTTTGGCCCAAATGCAGCTGGATCTAAATCCAAATGAACCCTGATTTTCTGCAAAGCCAGCAGGAAAATGTCAAATGAGTAACTTTCCCCTGACCTCCTTGTTTGTTTGCTTTTTTAAAAACCCCACACAACATTAACACGTGTCCCGTGCTTTGGTCGTTAGACTCACACTTCCACCTATGGCAAAATAAATTGTATTTGTACTTACACTTGTGGAGCCTGTGAGCAGTGTGGGAAATAGAATTGCTTTCATTTCCACTGCTACCTGCAAAAATAAAGGGAGGAGTTCACCATTAACACCAGGAATTTGCTCACAGTCACTGTCCCGTGTCTCAAAAGCTGCAGCAATGCCTGCAACACCTCCCTGCCTTTTGGGGAAAATCGGGGTAAATTCAGCACCTTGAGGGAAAAGGGTTTATAGTGAACTTGCAAAGATGTTTTTAGCCAGACCAGAGGTTTCCAACTCCTCCGTGGCTCATTCCCTGCAGCAACTTCCATGTGCTCGTCCTGGGGACAGGGAAGGTGGGGCAAGAAGCACATTCCAGATGTTCCCAGGAGTGCTTGGAGGCACGTGACCCTGGTCACACACGAGGCAGAAGAGCCTCCAGTGAGATGCCCTGCCGTGCCTCGGCTCTTCTCGAGGACCAGAGGGTGATGATAACGCACATTTCTGCCTGAGATCCCTCAAACACTGCCTGAGGCACCATTTGCAGGTTTTGCTTTGCACTTCTATGCAACAAATGGAAAAATAGTCATGAGTGCCCACTCCAAAGAGATTCCATGTCCTCCTCTAGTGCAGCTTCCCCAAAAATAAATCATCCCTTGTTTTCCACTTCCCTGTGCTCCACAAAACAGAAAGTCCTGTTCCTTGGAGCACATCCCAACAACCACAGGGACCTTTATCTGCACATTTAGCATCTGTGGGTCAGGAATGACCCATCACAGATACACCCACGTGGGGGCTGCTTCCCTCATCCCAGCTGGCTCCCTTTTCCAAGGGATTTAGCTAGGGGGTTTCAGATGGATCTTGACATCCTGACCGTCAAAACGCTCTGAGCAGTCCCCACCTTCAAAAACAAAAAGGGTGTGTGAGCACTGGGAGCTGCCTGGGGTGCTCCAGAATTCCAAGAGCACCAGATTCCCGCTCTGCTCATCCCGGGGCAGGAGCAGCCTCGCAGTTCAAGGTGGTGGGAATCCAGCCCATTCCTCTCCTCCTGCTTCCTCCATCCAAATTTCACCTCTGCCTGTTGATTGTGGCTGGATTCAGATGGAGACATCTCCATTTCAAGGAGCAAAATCATATACGGAACTTTGGAGAGACAAGTTACGTTGTTTTCCCTATTTAATTCGTTCAGAAAACCAGGATTCAGCACAAAAATGAGAGACAGAAAATGAAGTCACACACATTTGCAATGGCTTGCCCCACTCTGGAGGTAAATGAAAGCTTAGAAATGGCAAATTAAACCTTAGAAATGGTAAATGAAACCTTAGAAAGACCTGGGCCTTTCCAGGAACTGTGGAATTCCCCTCCCTTGTTTTAGAAATAAAGAAGGATTGAAATGCAACCAACGAACAGGAGCGGACTTGCCTTGGGAATACCTGCGTAGGTGGAGGAAGAAATACATCTTTCCAAAGAAGGACAGGAGACTAAATGGTTTATTGGCCAGAATCTGATACCCGTTTAATGGATGTGCCTGCTCCACATCGCAGGTGAAAGTCTGGCCTCCATGGACTAAGAGTTGTTTTCCACTTCCAACTCCTGCAAACCTATACACTGCAAAATCTCAGCCCCAGGAAAGGAAATGAAATAATCCCAGAATATTTCCTGTCCTGAATTATAATTTTTTTCACGTGAAGTGGGTTTATACAAAGCTGGATTGGTGCAACTTGGATACCTGCAAAGGAACAATGGGGGAGGCCACGCTGTTTGTGCCTGGACAATGCTTTGCCTTTCCACTGCCCCTGGAGCTGGGATAAATCCGAGGCTCCAAAAGTCCGTGTTCAAAACTCAGACGAGGATGTGCAGTGTTCAGCCTGGGTTTATTTATCTCTCAAAGCACAAGGCGTTTTTTTCTGCCATAAATATGCAAAGTGCCTCGCAAGAGACCCTCCCCATTTCCCAGGAAATGGAGGGCTGGAATGTACAGGGGGGAGAGAGCCCAGTGGCCACACCGTGTCCGTCTGCAGCACCACAGTCCCCACCAGGCCCCCAAATCAAAAGGCAAAGACATTTCCCCAGCCTTCCCTCATCAAAAACTCCCTTGGATCTCGGGGGGGTGAACGTGGGGAAAGATCAGAGAGCTCCAGCTTTGGGTATCTGCAGGTTCCTTCTGCCTGGCCTGGCTGCCCCCCGTCCCTCCCTGGGCACGAGGCAGGTAATCCCAGCGGGAATCCACGGCGAGATCCAGCAAAACCCACTGCTCCTCTCCCTCTCTGCACGCAGGGGTTTGGGCAGGGTTGTGCTTTCAGTGAGCAGCAGCCAAACTCGTGGAGCTTGCAAAGATATTTTCCACTGCTAATCCTCCAGCTAGGAGTTATTCATCATACCTGCTACCCCCTTTTTCCTACTGAGATCCTCTGCAAGGGGGTAACTCCGGGTTTACAGCAAGCAAACAATAAACACACAGCTTTTAAACACATCCATTTCACGTTTGTGTGTGTTTTAAGCCATTCCTTCAGTTTCTAAAATTCAAACATCCAAGTCTGTACCCACTCCTCAAACATACAAACTTAAATCCCAACTTTTGATAAGCCACATAACCACTCCCAAGTATATCCGAGGACAAAATTTAACACCAGAAGCTGCCAAATGTTTCTGCCCCACTTCAAACAATCATTAACTACAGGCAGCTTCTAATTATTTGAGTCCATTTCACTTCTTATTCAGTGGTCGTTTTGTTTCTTGGCCATTTGGCCTATGTTCAGAAAAATCTCCATTAGGCAGCACAAAGTCTCACAAAAAGAAGGTAAGTTCTCTTTTCCCATTCTGGGGTTGGGAATATTTTGAATCCTCGAGAGACAGGAGTCCTAAATATGACTTTAAAAGCAAAAACTAGGGAGCACTTCAAAACTGAAAAGCTTAAAAATTCAGCCACCGAGTAAAATTTAGTCATCAACTAAAATTGCTTTCTCTCACCTCTCTGCTAACAGTTTTGCAATTCCTTTTCCAGAAAGAACTGGAAAACGTATTAAAAGGCAAAAAACACCGATGCTGGGACTGGGAACAATCACATGAACAAGCCACAAGATTTGCTTGATAACACAGAGTTTATTATTCAAGGACGAGTCTCATTTTCAACTCTTAAGGCAGAGGGCGGGGAGAGAAAGGGGGGACCAGGCTTTTAAAACACACGCTGGAAGCCCAGGGTTGCATTTATAGGAACCACTAAAAAAAAAAGAAAAGAAGAAAGAGAAGAAAAAGCAAAGCAAACAAATCTCTGTTCTGTCAGCAAGCTGAGTTTTCAAAAGTTAAGCTCAGCTCCCAGCAAACTCGGGCTGTTTTCACTTAAACCAAGTTTACCTTCAGCAGAGAGAACGAACAAGCAGGGAGCTGCTGCCGAACTTTCTTTTTTGGTTTTTTTTCCCCCGAAAAAAGTTCAGCTCTGCTCGAGATGGGAAGGGATAGAGAGGAGAGCAGAAGCAGGGAGTTCAAAAGTCACAAAAGCTGCTCGCAAAGTTCCTCTGCGCCCCCTCGTACTGACCTAAGCAGTCTTCGCCTCACAGGTAGCAAAGTTTGCCTCCTTCTCCGGGCCGGGATTCCCACTCGCAGCGAGGCCAGCCGGCACGGACAGAACATTTTCTGCCCTCCGAGGAGGAGAGAAGGGAGAAGCGCAGCCCAGCCAGGTACTGCTCCTTCCTGAGAAGTAAATCCGGCATTCTGGAGCGGGTTCAAACCCCGGGCTTGACAGGCACGGCAGCGAAGCTCTCGCACTGAGCATGCTTCGCCCCGCACCGCCTGCACACTTAATGAACATTACTTCCTTCCCAGTGGTTCCTCCTAGCAGAAATCCACACCCCCTCTTTGAGGAGTGAGGAATGCGGCTGAAACCAAAGTCCAGAAAACATGCCCGGCACCCAGACAAGGCCCCACGGATCAATAAACTCAGGTTGTGACCCGCAGGTCAGTTTGGCAAACAGGACATCAGGGTGAGTTTTTTCTACACTTGGTGGAGTTTGCTTTATGCCTCGGCTAATGCTGCTCGCTCCCCAGAGAAAATAAAACTGCGCCGGCTTTTAGAGAATGATTAAATGCTCCAATAACAGATGGGAATTCTCTTTCAAATCTTGTCTTTCCAAACCTGCTTGAAAGTGAGGAAAGAAGTTTTGGGTTTGGTTTTTTTTTTTTCCCCCCAGACTAAACTCGATTCTTGGACTCCTGAACAAAAGCTGTTTGAATTTGTCGTGGGGAAGGAGTATCTGGTGACTTAAAAAAAAAAAAAAAAAAAAAAGCTCCTTTTATTTAGTTAGGGTCTAATCCTGTTCCGTTTGCAATCACATGGAGTTTTGTCATTACCTCCAGTGGGAATAGCGCCGGGGTTTTAGATTACAAATGCTTTCAGGCAAGAGCTGTGTCTACTCCAGTGACCTGCACAGGCCAGACTGGTTTTGGCACTTCAGTTTGCAATTTACACCATTGCTGTGCCTGAACCCTGCACAGCAGCAACATCCCCCCCCCCGCCCCAAATTCACGGGGAATTGCTGAAGAGAAGCAATTCTGCAAAACTGCACGGGTTGTTTTTAAAGCTTTTCATTGTGTTTCAAGCTTTCCAGTTTTTCCTGGAGGTTCCACTTCGCTCTCACGTCTCAATTCTCCTCCACAATAGGAGCAGAAATGGAGCCTTTTTGTCCTGGGGTCTCTGCTGGCCCCGACTGCCCCACCAGGGGAAAAGCCAAGTGCAAGAATTAAAATGAAATCACACAGGCCATCATATTGTCAGGGTCAGGAGCGCTAATCCCAGTCACAACCGCACAGGACATCACACTCTAAGGCCTCTAAATTCTAAAACAGGTTAAAACTCCATCATGACCTCAGCGTCTGAGCAGAGCCAGGCTCCACAGGGCTGCGGGTCCTGATGTGAGCAGGACAAACCATGACAGAAATTAAATTTCTGGAGTCCAAATGGCCCAGACCTTGAGAACACAGACCCAGTTTAGCCTGCAAATTCTGACAGTGCACAGTGGGAATATATTCACACTAATACAGTTCAGATCCACTTTGCTCCCAAGTGCAGCCAAGTGATGTCATTTCTTTAAAAACTTGTTTGCTTGCCCACACATCCCTGGTCTCCCTTGTTTCCTTCAGGATCATAAAAGGAAATGCCCCAATCCTACATGACAAAACCAAGCTGTGCTGTGTTTCCAGTGCACAGAGCTTGAAGAGGTTTTGGAAACCCCCAGAGAAAGTTTTGGGCTGGTTTGAAGAAGCAGCCATGGCTGGCTAATTAAACCCAAACGCAGTAACCAAAAAGCCTTTCCCTTTGCTGTTTCCACTTCACATCCCAAAGCTTTCCTTTGGTCAGGAAAGTCCCGAGTTCCCCTCAGATGCATAAAGTCCCTCACAGGGGACTTTCCTAACAGGCAGCTAAATTGGAATTTTATCTCCCCTGGACCATCTCAGAAGCTTTTCTGGGATGTGCCAAGAACTAAACCCATCAGGTGTTCATTCAGGCTGAGACAGGGGGAGCAGGGGGACGGTGCCTGAAAGGATTTATGCTGAGCTCTGAACTGATGGACCCAAGGCTTAAGCACAGAGTGGTGGTTTTAGACATCCTCGTGTCCCTCAGTTATTCAGAGACTCCTGAAATGGTTTGGGCTGGAAGAGACCTTAAAGATGATCCAGTCCCAACACCTCCCACTGTCCGAGGGTGCTCCATGCCCTGTCCAACCTGGCCTTGGACACTTCCAGGGGCAGGCACAGCTTCTCTGGGCACCCTGTGCCAGGGCCTCCCCACTCTCTGAGTAAGGAATTCCTCCCTCCCAACACCATTCCTGCAGCCCAGCTGGATGAACGGGACACACCTTGAGCTTGAATTGCCCCCAGAAGCAGGACACAGCAGTGAAGCACCTTTGGAGCACCGTGGTGTGACACTGGGGTGGCAGCTGGCTGTGGGGGGGGACAGCACGACGTGACCCCGGGTACCCCAGAGCTGAAGCGTGCCAGCCCTCCTGCCACTCGCACGAGAACTGTGTGAGCCATCCGAGCTGCAGCCTGGGGTCCCACCCTCCCAAATCCCAAATCCCACCCTCCCACGGCTCCCCAGCACCCCAGGGCTGCTGGCTGCCTTTTCCTGGTGGCTCCCGCAGGCCTGGGAGCTGCAGGCACATGGCAAATGTGCCGTGTGTGTCACACCGGGGGGAGCAGACTGCTGATTCCCTTCATGCCTAATTACCCAGGAGCGCCTGGCACGATGATTTATTTAGCACAGCGCTGGCCCAGCTCTCAGACGGGTCCCGTGTCCAAGTGGAAAACACGCTCCCTCCAGTTTTCCTGCTGGAAGGAAAATCATCCAGGGCATCCGAGGCCACAAAACTCTTCTCCGAATTATGTAGGCGAAACTATATGTGGACCACTGGGTGCCAAAGTTGTGGTGGCTGCGCCTCAAAATGAGCTCAGAAATAGGTTTCTATCTGCGTCTGAAAATAAATATGTTTTTTATATATTAAATATATATTTATGGTCTGTTCTGCCATGCAAGTT
>VZRQ01001986.1:390701-414577 GCA_013397975.1 Machaerirhynchus nigripectus
CCCGCCCTTTCCATAAGGTAGTAGTCGGATAAAATTTTCAGCGGAGCCCATCAGTCATTCCTGAACCCGTTCCAAGGCTCCCCCTCCGCCCCGGCTCCTCGCATCCACCTCCCCCTGCTCCCAGCTCCGGCTGGACTTGTCTAACAAATCATTTTTGTAGGACAAGCTCCCGGCTCTCTGCGAGATTGCACGCACGGACCCCGGCACCGCCGGCAGAGCCGGGCAGGGAGACCCCGAGCGGGGATTTTTTGTTGTTGTTCCTTTATTTGTGAAAATATTCCCGTTCTGGGATGCCCTCCTCCTCCCCTCTGCTCCCCCCAGCCCCGGGCTGACCACACTGGCTTTGCCCGGAGCCTCCTCAGTGGAGTGCTGGGAATGACATCACATGAAATTCTCCTTTTATCAGCGCGCTGGGATCCCTTCTGTGCACAGCAGCCTCACCCAGCCCCATAAAAACCTCTCCTTTGTGCTTTATCCCTCAGAATCTCTTTTTTTTCTGGAAGGAGTTGCTGTTTCCCCCCTCCACCCCACCCTACTCATATGGGTTTAGAGCTTCCTAAGGTTGGGGAGAAGGGAAAATTACCTGGGGACGGCCCCAGGTTTCTTTGTTGGCAGCAGGGCGCGGTGTTTATGGGGCTGGGGAGGGGAGCGCGGGTGTTAAACCACCTGCAGCTTTTGGGTGAGGGTCTGGGTGGGCACAGAATGCCAGAAGAGCTGAGGTCGGAAGGGACCTCTGGAGATGAGAGGGTGACACAAAGCCGGACAAGGCTGTGCCACCCCACGCTGCCCTTTTAAACAGCACCAGCTCTTTAAAACCCCGGTGCTAAAATAGCCCCGGACACGCAGAACAACACCCAGGTGAAGCCTCTGGAAGCTGCTGATAATGGTGGCATTCCCACCCGAGGTCTCTCCAGAGGGGTTTTCCTGGTTATTGTTCTGGCAGGGGACTCGAACCAACAATTAAAATTCAATTCAAGGTTTTGCAGTCAGAGTCCTCCGAGAGCCCCGGTGACTCGGTGGCTGGAGCTGTGCAAGACCAAGGTTTCAGTCCCATACCTAATTAATCGGGCTGAATTAGGTTCCCTCTCTCCTGCTGATGGTTCTTCATCGCCAGTAAATTACCCTGTGCATTTTTTTCCTTCAGTCATGCTAAGTTTCCAGCAGCCACACTCTTCCCCCCCATTTGTCACTTTTATTACGGCACTATCTCAGACGCAGAGTTGCGGGCACTTAATCAATCCTGCCGAGCTGTTGTGTCCCTTTGCAACTTGCTGCAGCTCTGGAGAAGATTCCTACAGGATCTCCACTAGGAAACCTTGGCATTCTGGCTTGTCTATTTATTTCCTCGTGCTGGAAGTCAAAGCCATTTGCCTCCTCAGAGCTCGCTGCCGAACAAAAACCACTGCTGGTGTCAGCTCCTGAAATATGGGGGTAAAACAAACTCAAACGCCCCTTCCTGACACAAAAGTCACTCCAAATCCAGAGATTTTTTTCCCCCCCATCCTGACATTTCTCCAGCTGTGACTCTCCAAAGGGTTAAAGCCATGGCATGTTTGTAGATGAAGAAGCTGCAGGTGTGAGAGCACTAATTGGGTACTGAGCAATAATGAAGGCAGGGATGGGGGAGAGGGGGGTTTGCAGCCCTCCGAACAACCCTAAATGCAAGATTCTGTGAAGGAAGATAAAACCAACAGTGAAGTTTGGTGGCCTGGCACCAAAGGCACGCGATTCCCACAGCGCTGGGGCCGATTCCACACATCCCTGGTTTGTCTGGCACATCTCCCGGGGACAGCAAATCCCCAGAGCCCCATCAGCTCCTGCTGACCAACTCTGCTTTGGGCTGCAGGCCCAACCCAAGCTCAAGCTGAGAAGCGACCTGAATATCTGGGCTATGATGAGAACAACGCTTTAATTATTAGTTAAAAATTCAAGTTTTCAGCCAGAACCCAGGAGAAAGAAAAGTTGGGCTCCCAAAGGAAAGAAAGGTAAATATTATTAATTATTCAAAGCAAAAATTCCAGCAGGGGAGGATAAAAATATCCCCACCTATGGTTCAGTCCAAGCCCTGGCTGTAGTAAGGTTGAGAACCACAACAAGAGCAATGTAACTCAGAAAGAATAATGACCCCAGCAGCTCTTGGAGCTCCCAAAAAGCCATGGAAGAGGCAAGGAAAACTTCCAGGGATGGAGCAGCCACAGCTTCTCTGGGCAACCTGTGCCAGGGCCTCACCACACGCACTGTAAAAATGTGGTTTTTCCCCCATTATCCAACCTAAACTTCCTTACTTTCGGTTTGGAGCCATTCCCCCTTTTCATGTCACTCCCCGTGTGAGACACCAACCCCTGAGAGAGGCTCTCATGATGAAATTATGGGGGTTTTTTTATTCCTCAGGTGATGAAACAGAGCACCCCAGCCCTCACACAGGGTTTGTTTATTGCAGCTACCAGGGGACGCACAGCAGAGACCCCCAAAGCAGGGACAGCAAAGAGCCCCCAGCTCAATTACAAATGCAAATGTATTTATTTCTGATACCGGGTTCAGACTCCATGCCCCCACCCCACTTCCTGAAAATTAGAGTGGATAAGCCTCTGCCACCAGATTTCCAAGATAGCTTCCTGCAACAGGACTGGAGGCATATGCCATCAGCACCTGAATATTACTTTGTTGTTAGGGACCAGCCATATGTTTCCTATTTGAAAAAATTACTTTATATCACAGGAAGCCACTTTTCCTAGCAACAATAGCAGAGGTTCTTGTAACCGTTTCACCCACGGAGGGGGGAAAAATAATGCCCAAGCACCCCGCTGGAACAGCTTTCTCCAAGTCACAAGTGGAACCTGGGTTCTGAGGTTTTGCCTTCAGCAACTCTTAGGTTGTGATTAATTTATTCAGTGAAATGGTGCTGTTGCAACAGCAGCCAGGGGAAATTAAAAGACTTCAGGATATGAACAACATGTTGGAATAGTGTCAGCTTCCTCCGTCAGCGAGCCTGGAACCAAAGCTCAGCTTTATATAGGGACAGAAAACATGGAATCTGACAGAACGCTTGGCGCTCTGACAGGGAGACACCTCTCCACCATGAAAACTGAGACCCAGCCACTCAACACAGAATTTCCAAAATCACATTAAAGGCGGTTCCTGATGCTACACACAACCATAACACGGAGTGTCTGCAATGGGAGGCAGATGGGAGCCTGCCAAAATCGCATTATGTTTTTTCATTTGAAAAGGAAACTTTCTTTCAAACAAAATTATTTGCTCTGACAGTGATTTTCCTCCTGGAAAACATCCTGAGTACATTTCCACGTGATGGACCAGGCATCACCCCTGAGCCTGAGACAGGGAGAGGGACCAAGGAGGGATCAAACAGCACTGCAATCACAAGGCACCAGGATGTCTTGTTGCTGGAACCTAAATCATTTGGGTTTTCAACTACAATATTTAGTATTTGATTTCTAGCAGGAACAAGAGAAAAAAAAAGAATTTGTCTCCATCAGAAGCCCTTCTGGAATGGCTCCACATCCCGCTCCTGCTTTGCCAGCTGGCCAAGCATCCAGAAACATGGCACGAAGCTTGTGGATATTTCCCTTGGATATTGAGGTAGACATTTGATGCGTCTCTTGACAGCAGCTGGGGGTGTACAAAGTTCTGAGGAAAAGCAACAACCACCAGGAAGGTTTTCCAGCCATGGAGGGGTCGGTGTTTCAGTATTATCGAGGTGCTCTGGCGGTGGCAGGGACATCTCCTTTCCAAGGAGGAAGGCATCCAAGTCTCCAGCTCTGCTCTGGGAGAAGCAGCCTCGTTCCACTCCTGTCTCAGTTACAGCTGGGAGTTTTCAGTCGCCAAGGTCAGAAAATCCCCAGGCAGACACAGCAGAGCTCCAAGGCGGGTTCCTCATCGAGTCTGGGTTGTCACAACGTGTCCTTGAATTCCAGCTGTGATTCTCCTGATACTTTTGGGGGGAAATGGAAACACACGACAACCCCTGCCTTGTTCCAAATGTAAGAACCTTAGGTTTTATACCCCAATCTAAATTTCCTCCAGGGGAATAAAGTGCCGCTCATGTAAAACTCCAGCACGTGCAGCCTAGCCCAGTCTCGCCTCACTGTAATTCACAGCGTCCCACTGAAATTCCCACAAAATCAGAGTCAGGCTCAAGAAAAGCTCAGGCAAAGCTCTGAGGGAAAGGTTTTCTCAAGATAATTCGACGGTTCCAGCCCTAACGAAACAGCACAACTCACAAACGTGTGGAAAATCAGCAAGCGCTTAAGGTTAAAAAAAAAATTAAATAATTATTATCACTTTTTACTTTGCCAAGTAGGTATTTTGGACAAAGGCTCTGGTTGGCTGTGGAGTGGTTCAAAGTGCCATCTGCATGGCAGACAGTAATGGGATGTGATGGGAGCGCAGACACAACACGGCCGCGGCGGCTCTGCCTCACCCCCACCATTGTCTCGGAGCCTCTGGGAGCTCTGCCTGCATCTGGCAGAAAAGTTGATCAACTTGGGGTAGCTAATCAGTCTGCTGCAATTTCCGGCCCTTTCTTTCCCAGATTCCTCAGATCAAAGTTCAAGTCCCAGAATTATTATTCCCCGAATGCTTAATGAGCTCCAACCGAGGGACACCAAAGGCAGAGCTCAAACATTGACCGTGCACTTCATTGAGTTTGGCCAATGTGCCTAAAAACAAGAGGGTGGGATCCATGGCATGCAAAAATCACAATATACAGATTTGTATTTTAATCCAATTAAGATTCCTGCGAGGGAACGGGGACGGCAAAGGGCCCCGGTGGCTTTGTAAAGAGACCTTTGCTTCTCCTCCTTGCTTCCCCCCATATGAAAATTTTGCATAAAGGTGGAATCGGCCTCGTCGTCAATCATTTCTAAAGAGCTCCCTTTGGGGAGAAAAGCAGAGCCCCACGAGCACAAAAGCTTCCTTGAAGACTAAAGTTCAGGATGCTGAAATGCAAAAGTCAGATTTTGCCAGGAGGCACGATTTCTGAAGCCAGATGATTCCACCTCAGATTAACTTATTGAAGATCTTTGCATGCAGAAACATTTCTTTGTTCTGGCAAACCCTCCCCGAGTTTTCTATTCACAAATCCTGACCCTTAGGAAAGCCAGCCAAGATTCTCTTGCGTTATCAGGTCAGAATGTTCAGGGCCCAATTATTTTAATAGTCACAAAAAAAAAAAAAAAAAAAGAAGAACCTGACAATGGTTCAGAACATCAGTGAGAATAGAATTACAGAATTCAGGGACTTAACAAGTCACTCTAACATCTGGCATGTTCTTTGGAGAAGACTAAACACATGGAGAGTCTTGCTGCAAAAAGTCAATGGAAAGGAATGATAATTGCTCATTAGAATGCCTCCTCCATAGGTTATTTTTAACTTCCCCTACTCTTTCTAATCACGGTGCACGCATCAGATGCTCCTGAAAAGGGTCAGTGCATGGGTTTCTCCTCTGCAGAAACACACTGGGAACAAAGCCCTTTCACCAAGCTGAGGGTTCACAGGCTGCACCCAAGGCACCTGTTCTGGGTTTAGCCCAAGAGCAGGGGCCCAAACAAAATACTCCCCAAGCCCCTCAGTCAGCTGCAGGCAAAGACTGTGGGAACATGGGGAGCTTCGTTTCGGTCTGCGGTGCAGACAGTGGTTTTCCCTCTCCCTCGGCTTTAGGAGTGGGAGCAATCCCAGGTGCCCAAATGCAAAGATGTGAGGCACGGAGAGCAGGAGAGTCCCGACAGCAGGAGCTCGGTGCCAACAGAGCAGAAGCCACTAAGAGTCAGAGGCAGCAAAACAGGTCTTTATCTACTTTTGGAGGAGGAAAGACTCTGGCTGGGTTTTCCCAGCATGTTTCACGTGATGTTTCCAAGCCTGCAAAGGCAACTCAGCCCAGCCCTGCCCAAATGAGCGCAGATCTTTTGGCTGAGCCCATCTCCATAGCACTGGGGCCTTTGTGAGGGACACAAAAACCATTTCCATGGGTCACCCCACTTCCTCTCAGCCTGGCTACATGAAACCCTCCTTTTTTTTTTCCCCCTTTTGTTTTTAATGGGGGTTCAGCAGAGCATTTGGAAAAAGGGGGAGATTCTTTGTGGTGTAACATCAAAGACTGCACACAAGGAATCTCGTTCTGAAGCCTCTCACCAGGAAAAGCCAAACGAATTAAAAGCTCACATCAGACACTTCGAAGACAGCAAAGACAACGGATCCAGAGGCACAAGGAAAGCTTAGAGCCAACAGTTTGTGGCCAAGACTGGGGAGGCTGTGTCCTTATTTAAGGCTTTTTAAAACAGCAAAAAGCTGTTTGAAGAGGAACTGAAGGACATGCTCATAATGGGCTGTAATTTGTTTGTTTATCTGCCTGCTTTTAATGAAGGAACCGCAGAGCCTACTGGAGAATATTCGAGTTTCACTTCTGTCACTGGCCCAGCCATTCTCTAAAAGCGCTGCCACCACATCAAACAGCTGCCAGAGCTCCCTAGGAATGGGCCTTGAAACATATTTCGGAGCCCTGAGGGAAGAGAGTGGCTGGACACAGCCCCTGGAATCTCCTGGAATGCAAATCCCCTTTCAGCGGCCAGCCCCGACAGCAGCCGTGCGAGCATCCCCTCGCGCCTCCTGCTCCAACCTGCCCCCGGACCACCCTGGAAGGAGGAATCGCAGAAGGAGGGATTGGGATTCAGGCATGGAAGGGCTTTTCAAGCCTTGATAAGTGGAGCGAAGCTGCCGGCGAGCCGCCCACCTGCGCCGCGGCCGCGGCGGTGCCGGACACGGGATGAGGAGCTCCAGCTCCGCCACCAAACAGCTGCAAGGGGACGGCAGGGCCAAAAACGGGGCCAAAAGCTGGGCCAAAAGCTGGGCCAAAAGCTGGGCCAGCAGTGGAGGGGAAAGCCTGCAGCTCCCAGACCCAGCCCAGCCCAGCCCCGAGCCATCGAGTGCCCGCTCCCAGCTCCCCACCCCGCGACACCCACGCCGCTCTCCCTCCCCACCGGCGGCCCATCCCCGCATCCTTCACCGGCACCGGGCTCGGCGTGGCAAACTCCCCGCAAGTGCCCGAGAGGAATTAACCTCCCTCCCGGGTCAAGTTTTCCTCCAAGGCCACGCTGACTTTTCGCCGCCGTTTCCGCAGTGCAACACTGACCTCCTGTGGCTGCGGCTCCTCAGCCCTGCCCCAGAGCGCCTCTTCCCTTCTCCCTCCCAGCCGCCTGATCCGTATTTAGATTATTCCGAGGGGGAAAAAACAGCCTGAGAAACTCGCCCTGTGAGCATCTACTGGTGTTGTCATCCGTGCGTCCCTCGGCAGAAAGGGGATGAAGGGAAACGCGCCTCCACTCCGCTCCTGGCATCAATCCCGACGGAAAACCAACTTCTAGGACATCAAACTGTTCCTGTCAGCGGGATAGAGAGGTGCATCCCTACAAAACAAGGCTTGTGCAGTACAGAGTTCTTGTGGAATTGCTACAAACAGGTGGATTCCACACCGAATTCGGTGGCAGTGGGAAAGGAATTCCTGTTTTTTCTCACAGCTGCCGAAATCGCAGCAGAAATGGGATCTTGCCTGTGTTGGGAGCGGATCCTGGAGAGGTGAGGGTGTTCCGGCATTCCCACAGACAGCACCCTGAGCAGCACAGGGGGAAGGCAGCTCGGTCAGGTTTTCGTGGCTGTCACAGCTACCAGGTGTCGAAACAACTTCCACGGGGAGTTTTCCCTTCCTGCAAGATGATGCTCTTAAACCAGAGGCAACGTGCAAATCCCTTCTGGGAGACAACGGTAGATTGTCCAGGAGAAATCCTGCTGGCCTGTTCTGCAGCTCGGAGCCCACAAAAACAAGGAATCCCACAGCACATTCAAGTGGTTCTAAAAGGCCACTGAGGTAAACACTTTCAAAATCTAACTCCTGTTCACAAACATGTACAAGACACGTGCCTCAAATCCCCAAAATCCCAAGATGAAGAGGACTCTAGGATCATCTCACAGGAGGAAACAGCAGGTCCCTCTGGGAATTTCTCCATTCAGGACTGTGATAAACCTGGATACAGCACAAGCAGCTCAGCCACGCTCCCAGGGACCCTCTGGGATGCTCAGCAAATTCCCAGGCCCAGGAGCCCCAGTCTGACTCTCCACACCATCTCCAGCTATCACCAGACACCTGTTGGTGCTGCTGCTCCTCCCTCGTTCCAGATATTTCAGGATTCTCTTTAAAATAGCCCAGAATTTGTTGATTTTTACCCTGAGCAGCAGCCACACCCCCTCACGGACAAACAGGAATTCAGCAGGGACCACGCAGAGGGAGGTTTTACCTGTTGGGTGGCTCTAGGGGACCCCAAAACCTCTCAGAGTCCCACAGAATGCCTTGGGAGGTGCTCAGAGGGGACACGCAGACAGCAGCTGGGACTCGCCATGGGGAAAGGACATTTTCTCTGCCGTGCCAGCAGGCAGCAAGAGGGAAGCAAGCCCTGCTGCCCTTGCCAGAAGCTGTTCATCAGCCGGGTTCTGCCCCTGCACAGAGCAGGGCTCCCGCTGAGCTGAGGATTCTGAACCTGCATTTCCACCGCCAGCCGCCCCCGTCCTGCCCCTCGTTGGGAACACGGGGTTGTAAATGATGCATAACCCTTCCGGGCCTGCTGCCTGGGCACGGGAACTTTCCCACACCAGGGGAATTAAAATCTAGGTTAAACACACTTGTCACTCCACTAAGTTCCTTAAAGCAGATGTAAAAGGCTTGTTTGGGTTTTTTTTGGTTTGTTTTTTTTTTTTTTTCTTTTTTTTGGTCACTTCTCATTGGATTTTCGTGACAAGATCCCCTGCAAAGGCTGGAGGTGTGAGATCCCAGCTGAAGCGCAGCAGAGAGGGGCTTGTGGTGGCCCACCAGGACAGACGCCTCCGTGTGCCTCACAGGCTCCTTCTCCCACAGCTTTCAGCCGTTTATGTATTTATTTTCTAGAGTTTATCGGGGAAAAGCCATGAAAGTCACATAAGAGGTTAATCTGGCAGGACACCTGAGTGCACACGCTCATTACTCTGAATGCCTGATCCTGCACTGAGCAGCAGCTCCAAGGAAAGCTGGGTGGGATGTTGGGATGTGCAGCACCCCAAAGTGCAAAAGGCCAGGTTTCCACACAGGGCATCTCCTCTGACAGCTCCATGGAATCTTAGAATGGCTTGGGTTGGAAGGGACCTTAAAACTCATCTCATTCCACCCCCTGCCATGGGCTGGGACACCTCCCACTAGAAAAGGTTGCTCCAACCTGGCTCTGGGCACTTCCAGGGATCCCGGGGCAGCCACAGCTTCTCTGGGCAGCCTGTGCCAGGGCCTCCCCACCCTCACAGGGAACAATTCCTTCCCAATATCTACCCCAAATTTCAGTCTGAAACCATTCCCCCTTGTCCTGTTGTTACATTTCTGACACAGAGTCCCTCTCCAGCTTCCTTGGGGACTCCTCAGATACTGGAAGGTGCTGTGAGGTCTCCACAAAACCTTCTCTTCCCCACATGAACAGCCCCAACTCTCCTATCCTTACCAACCTCGTGGCCTCCTCTGACCTTGCTCCAACACTTCCACGTCCTTCCGTCACTGGGGGCACCAGACCTGGACCCAGAGCTCCAGGAGGGGCCTCAGGACCAGAGGGGGAGATTTCTTAGCCATGTTATTCACAGAGGGGGAAGCATTCAGACCCTTTTCCCCTGCTCTCAGCACACACGGAGTGCAGCGACGGAGGCACCGGCAGGAGAAGCGTACAGCTAGAGGAGAAGAAAAGCAGCGAGACACGCCGTGACATGTTATCATTAGGGAGTCATAACTCCCTTCCTGCAGTCACACAACAGCTGTCAGTAACATCTCCAACACAGACCATGCATGAGAACACCATAGCAAATGCCTTTTCAGGCAAGAGAAAGAGAGGGCATGTTAAGTGGGTGAGTAGCAGGGAGAATATTTTGACAGGCTGAACGCATTAACCTCCCCGTGCAATGCCCACAACCTTCGCTAGAACGTGGCTTGGGAGACACCTTCCCCAGCTGGGTGAGGGGTGAGGGACCAGCAGCACCCCCAGAGCCACCAGCTGTCCAAACCCGGCCAGGCACGGGACATCCACTCACCCGGTGTCACCTCTGGGCTCCCGGTCTCCAGCTCCGCCCTCCCAGATGTGCAGTTTTGGGTCCAGGAGGGCCAAGGTGGATGCTGGACATGGTGTGGGTGTCCTGTGGGGACAGGGGGTGATGGCTCAGGCTGTCCTTGCACGTGGGAATTGCCCTCCTGCCTTGCCTTCAGGAGCAGGGAAGGCATTCAGGCATTTCTGACCTTCATCCACGACCTTTTCCCAGCCCAGGGTCCCTCCAATGATGCCATTTCAAACCAGAGGTAATTCAGACCCCTCACGGCTTCTCCCTCAATCTTTAACTTCAGAGGAGGCTCCACACCACCCCCTTCACCAGCAATCCACCTTCCCTTGGCCAGAAGGTGCCAGCCAACACATTTTGAGGACAAGTTTTCCTCACATGGATGAAGTCCTCAAGGGTTACTGTAATTCAGGTGCCTTGAGTGTTTGCCATTGGTGGTTTATCTAAGGCAGCCTGATTATTAAAGCTTCCAGTGCAGCTTTTCCAGGAGCAGGGGCTCTCATTACGAGGCAGGCTGCAACAACTCATCAATCTTGGGCAAAAGATAATTAATCAGCACCCAGAGCCATTTTTGCAAATATAAAGCCCGGTTGAAACAAACCAAAATAAGAAGGGGGAGCGGGGGGGGAACCATGACAGAGCTGTTGGCACTTGCCAACTCCTCTTGATTAAACTTATTTTCACCTCCAGGTGCATACACAGGATGAGTTTTGTTAATTAAACCTGCCAGTCACCTCATTATGCATTCAATTAAAAAAGCCCGCTGCCTGATTTTATGCAGCTGGCAGGCTGTGCAGTGACAGGCCGTGCTGCTGGAGCGCCCAACTTCTGGTGGGGAGGGGAGCAGAGACGCTCCAAAATACGGCCAAGCGCAAGATCTGCTAATTGGAAATCCTCTTGGCGTTTTATCTTTATTTATATATTTTTTTTTAATACTATTTTTGCGGGTCTAACGGATGGGTTGTTTATCAGGCAGGCTGCGCGCACTGGAGGTGGAGGCAGGGAGTGGAAGAGCGTCCTCATCTCATTTGGAAACCCATAAAAGATGCCGGGAATATTCATGACAGGCTCTGGCAAGGTTAAGGGATGAGGAGAGTGGCACCTAGACGCCGTGGTGATGAATGCTGTGTGAATAGATTAGACAGAGGCCCTGAAGCTTCTGGAAAATTGTGGGGTTTTAATTTAGATGAAAGATAGCCTTTATTCTGAAGGCATCACGCCGGGAAGAGCTGGATGCTGGCTCTGCTACAAACTCCTTGTACGGCCTTGAATAAACCCCAGGGCACCATTCCTTAGAGGTGTCCGCAGTTCCACCTTTCAAGTGGCAACCCTGAGCCACCTCCGTGTCCCTCGTCCATCCCCCAGCAGCTGGAGGCTGTCCCTTCTGCCTGGCTGTTCATGTCCAGCTGCCCAGAACAGGCGAGACCTGTGCCCTGCTCTGCCAGGAGCCCTGTTACCCTGGATCTGGGCTGGCAGGGTGAAAACCTGGAACTCTTGTGACAAAGGGCTCTGTGGTGCCACGCTGCAGCTTCGCAGCTGCCTCACGCTGATATTTCTGAGCCTGCCTCACGCTGGCAGCAGCTCTCAGAAGTGACCTACAGCAGAGGTGACCCATCTGTCCTGCTCTGAGGCAGGGAATTTATTTGTTTTCCCCCCGTTTCTGTTGTTTTCTGCAGGTTTCCACCGAGCTGCTTGGGCGGACGAGGGAGATTCTCTCCTGGCGCTCTGCTAACGTGTTAATCACACCTCTCCACCTCAGACCACCCTCCAGCCCTCGTGAAAACCTGGGAGTTAATGCCTGTACCAGCCGTGGGGAGACCTCTGGACACGGGCAACAGCATTGATTTCCTCTTCTCCTTTTCATTTTTTGGAGCAGCGCTTTATGATTGTGACTTCTCCCACCTCTGCTGCAGCTCACCAGTGAGTGACTGGATATTTTGTGCCTGATGAGGAGTGAAGCAGATATTCTAAATTCCCTGAGTCCTAGAGCTGACTGGGAGTGTGAGGAACTGAACTTTGACCAAGGAGATCCCTCGAGTGTTGTATGTTTGATCAGAGCATGAAATGGAGAGGGTGTTGTTATTATTATTGTAACCTCCCTTGCTATCTGGTTTCAGGCCCCCTGCAAGTGCTGGAAGCTCCACAAGGATGTCTAAGGACAAAACACACTCCAAACCCTTGGAAAATCTCAACCAGATCTCTCGAATCACCTGAATCCCATTGCCCACCAAGATAACAGAGCTGGTCCCAATCCAGAGTAGCTGCTCCTAAACGCAGATCTGCAGCCCAGCCTCTCTTCCCTGGTGGATTTATTTATTCTCCTGTTAGCAGCTGTGTCCCTATCACAGCGAGCCCAGTTGGGGTTGGCAGCAGCCACAGCAGCTGGGCTGAATTTCTTTGAGAAATACTTTGCCAGAACAACAAAAAAAAAGAGTTGTGAAGGATGTCGGGTCGGATATTCCCTGCTGGAACAAAGCACAGGATGGAGCACGGAGCCCACCCAGCCAAATTCCCTTGGATTGAGGCTGGGTTGGAAGGGGCTTGGAGCAACCTGGGATAGTGGAAGGGGAGTGGAACAGGATGAGCTTTAAGGCTCCTTCCAAACCAAACCATTCTTCACTCTACGAAAATGCCAAGTTTAGGCTCAGATCTGCATTCTGAGCCAGGCTTAAACTGGAGCCTCTCACATCTCAGGTGAGAACTTGGCCCCCCTGAGCCAGCAGCTGCTCTGCTCAAGGAATCTCACTTCCCTGTGAAAGTTTTCTGGAAAATCACAGCTTGGACTCAACATCTGGATGGATTAAAGTGATAAAACCACAGGATTTCTCTAAGCAACCTGTCATTCTTGAATTCCAGCCAGGAATACTCATCGCTGGGAAGAGCTCAGCACCTTTTCCAGCAGAGGATGGTTTGCAATTCCACCCACGGGTTATTAACACCTCCCAACACACACGGACCAGCAGCTACTGCTCAGAGATATTAAGACAGGACAAAGTTTTCCTTCCTATCTCAGACTTCCAGCTCAGGAAAATCACTGGGCTTGCACGCAGGGAATGGGATATGCACAGGGATATCCTCCCAGGCTTTGTTTCTCCAGCCCTTGGCTCCAGGGATTTTTCTCAGAGGTCACACCAGGTGAAAAGTGAACTTGCCACCTCAGAGGAAATCCAAAGAGAATATAAAATAAAAAATAACAGATATTCCAAGAGAAGCTGGAAAGGCTTTTTCCAGGCTATCAGTGTTATAGCTGCTGTCCTCTCTTCACATTCATTTGCAAGGAGGAAATAGAAGAAGAAAATTGAGGGCCTACAGCACCCCTGAAAAGGTTTTGAAGGCTGTTCCTCAGCCCCTGGTGAAACACAGCTCTCTGTGCTCAGCTCTCAGCTGGTCCTGCTCACCACCCCAGGGACTGCAAAGCTGGAGCTGGGCAGGTTTGAACACCCGTCCCTTCAACCCCGTGCCCTCCCCTGGAAAACCCTGCCCTTTTCCAAGCTGCTCTTTCTGTGATAAATGTGCCCTATTCACGTCTCTCAGTAAGCAATGCTCGAGCTGGTTCTGAGGGAGATCCACCTCTCTCTGAGCATTTCCCACACACGGTCACGGCCCAGCCTGCCAGAAGGCAAAACAGAAATCAGGGACTGCGAGCTGCCTTGGGTAAACTCAGTGCTGGGATTAAAACACAGCCAACTCCAGGCTCAGTACACCGTGCACCCACTAGATGGGGCAAAAAAGCCACATTCTGATTTAAAAAAAGCTCTCCAGGTGCTCCTTTCACTACTTTCACCTGGGCCTGAGAAGGGAAAAGGTCCCTTGGAAAGGTGCAAGGATTACAGAGAAGCTTCCACTGATCTCCCAAAGAGAAACTCGAGGTTCCTGACACCCTGGGATGGCCCTTACTAAAAAACTTCCTAGAAAGCACCTGGAGGGTGAAGTTCAGATCTCAGGGAGGTTCTGCAGGCTGAAATCCCATCACCAATTGCTCTGTAATTCCAAATCCCAGCATCCCGGAGCAGTTCAGTGCCTAAAACCCGAGTTTTTACAGGGATATTCACCCCACGTCTCTCCTCCAAGCAATCCCTGCAAGAACCGTTCCCACTGGACCCCAACCCGTACATAACAAAATAACAATTTGCAATAACCACAGACTACAAAGGATGTTTTAAATCACCACAGACCCCTCTCCACACCCAGAATTCCCAGCTGACAAATGACATTTTCCTACCTCCGAAGGCTTCTTTTCTTCTTTAACGCTTTATGAGGCCACGGCACCAGAAATGGGCTAAAGCTTGGTGAAGCTCCATGGAAAAACAAGCCAAAACCACAGTCTGAGGGACTGGGATCTTCTGCTCCCTGAAGCCAGGAAGATCTGATCCACCACAGGAGAGGCTGAGTCCCTGCAGCTCTTTATTTAGCACAGCTTTGCTGATTTCACCTGTTCCTTGCTACACTCAACACTTGTGCAAAACCCAGCACAGAAATTAAAGTTTTAATTCCTGCTTTTGCCCCACTCCTGCAGGGACTCACCCACCAAACCTCTTGGAAACGCACAGAAAAACTGATTTAGCACAAAAAACGAGTCAACTCACTGGCATCCTGAGCAACTGAGATGCAGCTGCTGCTGGCCAGGAAAATGTTTTACCAGGGATGATTTAAAGGCAGGGAGCAGGAAGCTGCACTGAGGAACAGGCTGGATGCTGCCTCCCACCCCAGCCGGAGTGCAGATGAATGAAATCGCTTCATTCACTCTGCCCTGGGTTTCTTATTTCCACGCTGAAAGCTCTCCTGCCTTTCCAAGGATGGAAAAATCACCCTGAACCAGCCCCAACCCTTCCTCCACCGCTCCCAGAGCACCTTGGACTCCTCCAAGAGGCAGCTCAGGATCCCATCCCAGCCAAACCCTAATGCAGCCCCATTAAAGGCCTCACGTCATGTCTGCAAACCTCATCTTCGATCACACTCCTGGCCTGCAGAGCCCAGACCTCGGCACAGTTTGGTGGTTTTTTTTTTTTCCTCCTCCTCGTTTTGTCATAAATAATTGCCAGGCTTTCAAGGAGGAGGGCAAATGGAAACAAGTCGTTTGAGGGCTGCATTAAAACCGAGTGCTCTCATCCCTCTTTTCCCTGACCTGCTGGGAAGTTCCTCCTGCTCCAAATCAATAGCTGGACGCTGAAGAGCATCAAGAAAACCTACTTTGTGTGGGGAAAACAGGGAGGAATTCCGAATTTAAACACCCACGGGGAACTTCTGCCAAGCAGCAGCTGCCCCTTCCCCCAGGGGTGGATAAACTGCAGCAAAGCAGCTCCCAGGCTTGCGGAGACACGGGTGGAAAGCGTTCCCATACAACGTTCAGTGTGAGAAATCCCTTTCAGCAGAGCTGAGGGAGGGAAGCTGATCCCAACCCTGCCTTCCTTATGGTGTCACATCCAGAGCTGAGGCATCTGTCTGCGTGTGCCATAAGGGTTTCTGGCCTTCGACACCCCATCTGCCACAAAACCACGGGTTTGGGTTGGTTGGAGGTTTGGGATTTGCCAAAGCACCCAAGCGTTGTGCAGAATGGAGTGAAATCGTGGGTCCCTCCTTTGAAATGCCTCTCCGAGGCCTCAACCTCCAGAAAGAAAAAAGCTTAGGAACAGCAAAACCGGGGAAAAAGCCACTTTTAGCCACACTGGGGTTAGGTATCTGCAACCTCCTTCTTCATCCCGGTGAGAGATGATGAACTGGAGTCACTGTATTTCAGTTTTCGTGATTTTTCTACTGCTCCGTGGTTTTTCTTTACGGAAAGAATTAGAAACCAGGGCTGGAACACAACAACTGATGGGAAAACTCATCACTCCTAAAAAAAGTCAGGGTATACAACCTCACTTTAGGTTTAATAGCTCTGGGACAGACCCTGATTTTGGCACTGGTTTAAACTCCACGGACTGGAGGGGGAAAGGACAGGCAGGACCTTTCCCTTCTGGGAGAAGTCTGGTCTTTTTGTTCCTCCAAAAGTCAAAATGCCACCATCCCAGGGCAACTCCTCTTCTTGAGGAGAGGTCGCTGAGCTGGGCAGAATTATCTCGTGCTCCTCAGTGCACAAAAACCGGGGGGAAATTGAAAAATGGCATGGGGAATTGTTCAGTTATCCCAGAAAATCTGAGGGAAGGGGAGAATCATGGAAGGGCAAGCTGAAGCTGGATTTGGGGGGGACGCCCGAGGCAGAGGGAATCCAGTATTAGCAGCCAACACAAGAGGGAAGTGCAGCACCAAAATCCAGCCCTTTGCAGGGGAAGAGCAGCAGGATCCAGTCTGGGCTTCGGGGTCTGTGCTCACACACCGGGACATGAAGGATTTGGGACATTTCCTGGTGGAAACGTTCCCCTTCCCCTTGTACTGATGCTGATCCTGTTTATTTCACTCCAAATACTTAAGCAAAGGCTGTCATTTAAACCCAGGCTTAAGTTCAAAGTCATTTAAACCCAGGCTTAAGTTCAGTTGGACTTCATCAAGGTGCATTTATAATTATGCACATTTTTTCTCATCTAAATTCAACTATTCCATCAGCTGCTCTCTGTCACAGTGCCCCTAAAGTGACAGCATTTCTAAACCTAGAGCAGGAATCTGAATCCAGCCACTTTAGGACTTTTTCCTCCAGTGTTTCAGAGGATGGCACAGGCAATGCTGCCGGGTTTAATGTGGATAATGAGCTCTCAGGCTGGACTTTGAACACAGCCACAACAATTCTCCACCTTAACGATGCTCCGGAATCACTCACAAACACCTTGCCAAACAAAACCTTTTTTTTTTTATTATTTTTTTAATTTTTAGTTATTTATTCTGAGGGTGAAAAGAGGGTTTTTGCAGGATGCCTTTGCACTTCCAAAAAACTCAGAGGAGAACTGTATTCCAGGAGCTCTAGGAGGTGTCAGAAGGCCTTTTGTCAGAAGATTAAAGATCCTGGTGCTTCATCATGTTGGTGTCACTGAGGCAGGGAAAGGATGGGTGGCCCCTGATCAGGTGGTGGCCACCAAGCCCTGCTGCCATCCCACCTCCATTCCCGCTTTCTTCCCATCCCTGACCATCTCTGCCCCCCACCAGGGAGCATCTCCAGCAGCCCCTCGGAGCTCAGCTCTCACTGAGAGCCCCGGGGTTGTTGTCACCTCGCTGGGTTCCTGCAGGGACCCACAGATCCCGCGGGATTCTCCCGGGAATGCAGCTCGGGAGGAGGAAGCTCCCAGCCTCGCCCGGCCCGTGTGTCCCCCAAAATGAGAGGGAAAGGCTCCCCGGAGTCCGGCAGGACGAGGAACAGATGGGCAGCGATCTGCAAACAGGAGCTCTTCTCTTCCCTTGTTTGCCTCCCTTGTTTTGTTTATCCCTGAAATTCCCAGCACGGGGCACAAGCGGGATCAAATAACTGCGAGCCCCTCCAGGCCAGCAGAGCTGCACGGGCAGAGCTACAGAGCACTGACAAACTCATTTTTGATGGGATAAGGCATCGAGCCTTACCTAGGGCCCCAGCCCAGCCGATCCAGGGAATAATTTCCTTGCTGGGAATACAACGAGGCTGCTCTGAGTAGCAAAATTAAACATATGTGTGCCCTTCTAGGACTGTCTTAATCAGGAAATTCGAATTATTCCTTTTTTTTTTGCAGATGATGAGAGCAAGGTTTGTGCTAAATAAATATCATCAATCCAGATCAGAGTTTGGACTGGGAGTGTTTGATTCTCTGCATCACTCACACAGAGAGAGAAGCAGCTGAAATCAAAGCTCCATGGAAATCGATGCTCCAAAGGATGAATGTAACGTTTGAGTAAATGATTGCAAGGAGTTACACATGGAGCCACAGACGGTGGAATTTAATTTACAGAGAGCAGCCTCTCTCTTTTAGCCATTCATCTAACGAAGATTTAAATATGAAATAAATTGCAGACACTTCCAGCAGAAGCAGGATGTTGGATGATGCTCATTCATATTGAAATTACAGCTTTAAGTTCCTCTCAAGCTCCATAAATGTGTTTATAATGGACGCACACGTACGTGTAAAATAATCCTCTTCTCCAGTCCAAAGATGTGCGTTGTTAAAGGGATGTTTTCCAGATAAAAATCTTACCATAAACATTAGAAATCGGTCTCCCATGTCCCTAAATTGATGACTGCATTAAAAATATTTTCTTTTCAGATTTTGCTTATCTCTGCCACGTGCTGTTTTATTATTTCTGTTTCAATGAACTTTGTGAAACTTGGCTGAGCATTTTCACAGAAGCACTTCCAGGCTCTTCTCCACTCAAAGGCTGTTGTTCTGCACAAAGGGAGGAAAGTTAAAAAGCAAAAATCACTAAAGAAAAATGAGGAGAAGAACCAAAGCATCACTCCACTGATTTGAACTGGTTACTGCCTGTCTTTGAGATCAAATGAAAACAATCCTCGTATCATTTCAACGTCCTCACTTAAAATTCTGACATTATTCCAAACAATTCTACAATTCCAACCAATTCTAGAAGAGAATTAGGACGATTTCAAGTGACCACAAACACCCTTTTCCCTTCCTTTCCAATATTCCACTCAACAAAAGCATTTTTTTCCTCCAGGGATCCTACCAGGGCCCGGGAACGCAGCTAAACAAACCACCACAGGGAAAGAAATAATCCCTCCGAGCAAAGCACAAGCCCAGAAAGAAAGGGCTGTGCAGAAAGGGCTGCGAGGGCTTTGCACAAGCTCCTGCAGCTCCGCACATCCCGCCGTGCTGGGGAGCCAGGGAAATCCCAGCACCTCCCATTGTACCGCGGTATTCCTCGGCTCGGCCCCCGGCACACAAACGGTGGTGGTGATAAACTGGAGTCACACAAGTGCGGCAGGGACAGCCAGGGATCCGGGAGATAACCCAGCCAAGGATCCAGATGTTTCTCGCACGCGGGCTGGCAGCTGGGGCCTTGCGGGTGTTTTGTTTACTCAGCTCTTCTCCCGCTAGCAGAGTTCTTGGCCCGTGGCAGAAGCAGCTTCTTCTCCAGTGGAATAAGTGGAGTTTACACCCATAAAAGTGGGGTTTATACCAGTGCTTTCATTTGCCAGTGGTTTTAGCTAAATCCCACTGGAAAGTTTTGTCCTGGCTCACTGTCCAGGGCTCCCCCAGCTGCTGTGCCAGGGCAGGAGAAATCAAAGGGAAGATTTGCTGAATGCAACTCTTTTCCGCGTAGACAAAAGAACCCAGCCCTGCCCAG
Source organism: Machaerirhynchus nigripectus (assembly GCA_013397975.1). Lineage (NCBI taxonomy): Eukaryota > Metazoa > Chordata > Aves > Passeriformes > Dicruridae > Machaerirhynchus > Machaerirhynchus nigripectus. The sequence goes on from VZRQ01001986.1 coordinate 410,025, forward strand.
TTAGGAGAAGGTAAAGCCTGACTTTAGAAAGCCTCAGCCACTCGCTGCTCCCACATCCACGGCTTGGTTGGCTTGTGATGACCCAGGAAAGGCAAATCCTGGCCTGTGTGCCCTCTGTGGACCCACAGAACCCAGGCCTGGAGGAGCAGAGCTGCGGTGCTGAGCCGGTGCCCAGCAAGAAAGCCCTTCCTGTCAGGGCACAGCCAAAAATAGCTCAAAGCCTTTCAAGATAAATGTGTTCTTTTATTTCTCTTTTACTCTTGGGCTGCACCTGTCATCTCCTGCCCTGAAATATCTGAAGGACGTTTTGCCTCTTATTCCTGCACAACTCTAAGCCCAAATGAAGGGATTATGATGAAATCAGAGTGGATTTTTTTTCATTGCAATGAGGAAAACACGCTCCAAACCTGAAGGAAATCTGAGCTAGAAAAGCAAACTCTCAATGCCCTTCTAATGAAGCTCGTGGTGCTTCGCCCAGCACGAGCCCACCCCACAATTCCATATCTGCAGCTGAATTTGGAGTCCTGGCCCCAGAGGCAATAAAAGCTGGAGACGGATGAAAAATCCCTGCTCCTCCAGCCCTAATAACTCTCCCAGAGCCCAAAATCTTGTGGCAGAGGTTTGAGGTGAGGGAGATACGGGGAAAGAAAGTCCTTTCCCAGCCCTCTGGACAGAGCACAGGATCCCGCTCTCCAAACCAGCTGCTCCTTCTATTTTTAAACCCTCTGGTGGGGACTCAAATATTGCGGCGATGAGAGAAGGGGAGGCTCGTGGAAGTACCTTGGCAGATGGATGGGAAGGAAGGAAATCATCCCTGCTGGGGAATAACTGCTCCTTCCAGCTCAGCTCTCCAGCCCCAACAGGTAACAAAGCTGGACAGAGGTGATTTAGGCCTCGAGGCTGCTCTCAGGAATGTTGTTCCTCCACTTCCACCGAGGCTCAGCACCCACACCGGCTCCTGGTGCAGAAAAAGGGCTGAAATTTGCCGTTTCTTTGCCCTCAGCTCCACAAAAAACTCCCAACTGATCGTTTTCCCTGCGCTTCCGTGCTGTTTCCAATCAAGTGCGGGGCAGCTGCTGATTTTCCTCGGCTGTAAATCACCGCTCCTCGGCGCCTGGAAACTCGGGAGACTGGGAGAAAAGAATGAAAAGGAGGTGTGAGGGGAGGGGGAGTGCTGAGGGAATTTTATTTTTAATTATTTAGCGCATTACAGCTGCTGGCTGGTGTGCTGACACCCCTTCAGCACGCGGGGAGATCAGAAATAAAGGGGGACGGGCTGGCCAAGGATGGATCAGGGATGAGGGGAAAAGCAAAGCCCCTGCTCCGTTTCCTGCTGCTGGGCTGTTTATTTCGGAATATTCCCATTGTTAGGGAGCAAAGCATTCCCACGGCAGCACGAGGAGGGAGCATCAGGCTGGGGAAAAAGGCTAAATTTGGCTCAAATTCCTCAGGAGCCTGACCTCTTCCTATTGAAATCCCCCCCTCCCTGTCCAGCCTGGCTTTTTACAACGCTCCCCCCTCAATTCTGCGTTGCACCGAAGGAAGTGATAAAAATAATCCCCCCAAAAATGGATTTTCCTGTAGGTAAAGGGATAATACTTGGAGTTCATGCAGGAAAACTGTGCAGTTCCACGGAGCACACAGAGAAGGCTCCTGTTGCAGGAGTTTGAACACTTTTTCTGGCTTTGGGCACCCAAAAGTTGTTGCACTGAACAGGAAAACGGGGAGCAGCAATAAGTGAGCACACACTGAAATATCAAGGACCAGGCCAGCAACGCAGGGCCATGTGAAAAAAAATAAATTAAAACAATCAAACCAGAAAAGTTGGGGTTTTTTTGTGAAAATCGGACAGCATTTTAAATAAGCTGACTATCACAGATTTCATACAGGCCCAACCATTGTGTATACTTCGATTTTTTCGCTAAAATTGTTGTTAATTTTGGAGGCTGCAACGCTTTTTTCTGGGTGTTCTGCTTTTAAAAAATTTGTTTTCTACTTTCACTTTCTTCCCTTTCCCTTTTTGATCACTGAGACAGCTTCCATTCTCAGCTTACAACCAAAAATAATAAAAAAAAAAGAAAAAAAAAGGTGGGTGGCAGCTTCATTTCCAGGCACACATTTGATAGCTGGGGGTAGAAAAAGGGCTGCTTCCCAAAGAAAAGGTTTCTATGTAAAAAAGCACAGCCAGATCAGACTCAGGGACATTAAAGTTCCAAGGACATGATCTTGGCAGGCTTGCAGAATAATTTCCAGCCAGTCTCACCTAAAAAATTCCTATTTCTGTTCCTGCTTGTTTGATGCAGCAACTCATCCAACCAACGAAACTTCAGCACTGCGACGTCTCTAACGTGGATTTTTGGTTTTTAATGGATTGTGTGACTCTGTCACAGCCAGAGGAAAGAAATTCCCACCTGGGCAAAGTCCTGGAAGCCTCTTCCACAGCAAAGTTCATTTTTGGTATTTCCTGGTGGAGTAATTCAGCTGGAGCACCAAAATGGGCAGGAGGGAGGCACAGGGAGAAAAGTCCAAATGTTTTCTGCTGGCTGCAGGTCCCTGTTTTCCCCGGGGAATTGCTTGGCTGGGAGAGGGGAAGATGGGATCAGGGTTCATTTGGGATTTTCATCTTCCCCTTCACAGGTCCAGCACTTTTGTGGTGCTCCCAGCGTGGCTGGAATGAGCTCATGGGTGACAAACCCTTCTGGCAATCCATCTCTGAGCGCAAATACTGCAATTAATACTCTTAATTCTCCTCCTGCATTAAAATGGAATAGAAAATATTGTTATTAATGCCCTTAATTCTCCTCCTGCATTAAAATGGAGTAGATTGGGTGCCTGATCCTGAGTTCACACCTAAAATCCACAACTAAACTCTCCTTGGTTTCGCCCTCTGGCTTTAATGAAGCCCTGGCCAATTAATAGTGGGGGTAAATTAAAGAACCTCAGCAACATCAGCAGAGTTAAAAGTGATTTTAAGAGAGGAAGAAGCAGCACTTTTTTGGTTTGGTTTTGGTTTTTCTTGTGCCGTGGAGCTGGAGCTGGAATTTCCATGGCATCCTCGGTTCAGGGGTGGCTTTTCCCGTGGATAAAGAGGCAGAAAATCAACTGGCACAGGAGGGGAATGAGCACAGAGCTGGGAGGGGAATTTTCTCCCCCCTTCATTGATACAACAAAATGGAAATGGGCTGTTGGTTTTCCCTAATGCCAACAATAACAACTGCAGAGATAGATTTGTCATTGCCACTATTGATTTCCTTCCCCAACATAAACTATTTTTAAAAATGCCTCTTAATGGGTTTTTATTTGCTGGCAGGGTTGGGATTTCAGGCCGTTCTCCTCTGGGCCTGCTCTGGGAGGAGCAGTGGCAGGAACTGCCCGTCTTTAAAAGTGAAAGGAAAAGTGGGGAAAAGGGAAAGTCAGGGGAAAAAAGAAGACCAAGGAGAAGGATGAACTGAAATACAAGGAGGAGAAAAGCAGGAATATCTGTCCCAGCCAGCCCACAGGGACCTGCAGTGTGGGAGGGGAGTAGGGCTGCTGGAAACACCAGGATGAGGTGAAAATTTTGGAGCACAACTCTTCTGCCTCGAACCACATCCAGGTTAGGCACAAACAGCACCGAGTGGAGCTGCTGGGGCAGGTCCAGAGGAGGCCATGGAGCTGCTCCGAGGGCTGGAGCCCCTCTGGAGCCAGGCTGGGAGAGCTGGGGGTGCCCACCTGGAGAAGAGGAGGCTCCAGGGAGAGCTCAGAGCCCCTTGCAGGGCCTAAAGGGGCTCCAGGAGAGCTGGAGAGGGACTGGGGACAAGGCATGGAGGGACAGGACACAGGGAATGGCTTCCCACTGCCAAAGGGCAGGGATGGATGGGATATTGGGAAGGAATTGTTCCCTGTGAGGGTGGGCAGGCCTTGGCACAGGGTGCCCAGAGCAGCTGTGGCTGCCCCTGGATCCCTGGCAGTGCCCAAGGCCAGGCTGGACGGGGCTGGGAGCACCCTGGGACAGTGGGAGGTGTCCCTGCCCAGGGCAGGGGGTGTTGGAATGAGATGAGCTCTAAGATCCTTTCCAACCCAAAGCACTCCATGGCAGTAAGGGGCAGAGGCAGACCTGGAGAGCCCTGACCTCCCCTCCCTGCTCCTTGTGAAGCTTGGTTGGGATCACAGAGAGGATTTCCTACAAAAATTACAGAAAGAGAGAAAGAGAGAGAGAAGGAAAGAAGGAAGGAAAGAAATAGGGAAAGAGGGGAAGAAAGAAGGAGAGAAGGAGAGGAGGAGGGGAGAGAGAGAGAGAAAGAGAGAGAAAGAGAAAGAAAGAAAGAAAAGAAAGAAAGAAAGAAAAGAAAGAAAGAAAGAACAATTTTTAGGTATATAGATATAAATAAATAAATGAACAAACAAATAAATATAACAATTATAATAAAGGAAAAACAAACCNTAACAATTATAATAAAGGAAAAACAAACCAAAAAAAGGGACAAATAAATAATTAAATAATTAACAGAGGAATTATAATAAAGGCAAACCAAAAATACTAACGAACAAATAAATTTAAAAAAATAAAGATA